>JADWQK010001018.1:0-183824 GCA_017933935.1 Sesamia nonagrioides | reverse complement strand
GCACGTGTACTGAACAACTATTTTTAATACAGTTGCGAAAAAATTAAGCAATTTATTAAAATAATAAAAACACAATAAACTCAACTAACTAATAATTTATTTCTTAGAAAAGTTATAATTCACATATACATTGAAATTGGTACAGTTTTTTATACTAACTGGGGAAGTTTTAGGTTGCTTATTTACTGTTTGAGACAAACTATTATTAATTTCGTATGATTGTTCATGTATATTTGTCAAAGGTGTTATACAATGGCGTTTGCTAGTTGATGGAATTGGATCTAATGACTTATCATTATCAACGAAGGTAAATGGACGAACTTTCTCTTCACTATTGTCATGTGAAGGTGACGGACTGGACTTTAAATTAATGGATTATGTGATTTTTTTCCCGTTTCTAGTTTGTTGTGTAATGAATCAGCAATATAGCCTTCTGCAACTTTGTCTGACTTCCAACCTCCTAGTCGCTTTAAGGACGTCAAATTGACTCCTGAATCTGCCAATAATGTAGCAGAGCTCCTCCTGAAGCTGTGCCCAGTGTAATACTCTGCATCCGGCAGACCAAGAAACGTAGCTATTTCTTTTGGCATATTACCAAATTTGTTTATCCCGATTGCTTGAGATGTACACTTTCCTTTTTGATAATTTTGGAAAAAACGGTCGGATTTTCCTTTTTGGGACCGCTGATTCATATATTTTTGCACTATTCTAAGAAAATCTCCTTCAACACCAAAGCTTCTCGGTATCATAATTTTTGTATTCGGAATCTTGATTAGTAGCATTTTTTCATGGGCTTCAATATCTTTTAAAGTAATATTGGATAACTCCTCTCTGCGGCAAGCACCAACAATGCCAAAAATCAGCGCAACCTACAAAAAAAAAGGGATTTTATTAATATTTTTTAAAATAATTTAATGACTGTATTTTGCGATTTCGTAAACTGAATACTAAAGAAAAATATAAGTACTTATTAATTAATTACCTTTGTGGCTAAATAACGATCATCGGGAGCTTCGTTTAAAAACCTTTCCACTTCATTCGATGTTAATATTTTCGACTTTTTAGTTGTAAAACCGTCTGATTGTCGTTTTAAGAAAGCATTTAGTTTTGGGTATTGACTTATATCCACGTTGTTTCTTATTTTCAGCATACTTTTTATCATCGAAAACCTCGACCATAATGTAGGTTTTAATTTTGCTGACAGTTCGGAGAAATATGCCAACATAACATTTTCTGAAAAACTATTTGCCTTTTTCTCTTCTCTCCACGCAATAAATTCGTTGTATATAGATATGTAGCGACTTTTTGACTTTTCCGGTAAAATGTTCTCCGAAGCATTTTGTGCAATTATACTGAGTTCCTGTGGTGTTAATTCAAATAAAATATCGTCGAAATTACTCATTTTGTGCAACAAACAACTAAACTCGCAAAGAAAATTTTTGAAAAATGGCGCAAACCGTAAAAGAATATAAGCAGAGATTTTTTTTTCTTCACCAATTCGATTAGGCAAAGGGAACTATGCCCATACAGCCAAGTCTTCAGTAGAATTTTTTTATTGATATGAAATGAAAATGAAATGAGATGAAATTAAATAAAACCTAACCTAACTCATTAAATCTGATATTGAAACAAATTAGTAGCTTCTTTTTAGAATTATTTGCATGAATCATAAAAACTTCTATGATTTTTTTAAAGTAAAAACTTCATGGTTGTTTTTTTTATTTTTAATAGACAATATTTTGACAGTTGGGAAAGAGAACGCACTAGTTCGGAAAAGGTAAAGAAAAAGCACGAATGTGTAATAGCCCACTTTCCGAACGCTATACGTCCCTGTAATACACCACTTTTTGAGCAACTGTATTACAAAATACATAACATAATCAGATTATAATGTTCCCACTTCTGGGACAAAGGCCTCCTCTTTGTGAGACGGAGTGGGCCGTAATCTACCACACGGGCCCAGTTCTGGTTGGTAGATGTCACATATCTTCGAAGATTTGCCTCTAGGACTTGCCGGTTTCCTCACGATATTTTCGTTCATCGTTTTGAAAGCAGTTGTGTTGAAAGATAATTTACACAACATTCAATGTTATAATTAAAATAAGTAGATAATAATGAAATCAAAGACTACAAGCTGTTTTTTATTACAACACACGAAATCAATGTACTTACTATTATGACTTCACCCTCAAAAACTTTACAAATCAAACGGAAAGCTCCGCCAATCGCGTGGTGTGAAATAAATAATGTAAAACGAGCTAATTGAAAGCATACGGAACGTAACTCGATAGAATTAGTGTTGATTTTGTCCATGTTTGAACATCTGGCGCACTGGGCACTGTGTTTAAATTGCATTGTCCGTCTGTAATGTTGTTGTGGGGTGTTTTTTTGTTTATTACGTGATGCGATTGACGAAATACTTAGTTTTCGATATAATTGATAAGGTTATAGGGAACGCTATGTACATAGAAGTAGGTAGTAAAGGATTGGAGCACTAGGTTCAATCAACAAACGAAAATAAAAAACAACAAGTAAAATATGACCAAGTACCAATGTAACTTTTCTAAAGTTATATATAGTTTCTAAGTACCTATATCTTGGACACCAATGACTGAAGGTGAAGGAAAACATCTAGAGGAAACCTGGACTTAAAGTCTGAACTCGCCAACCCGCATTGAGCAAGCGTGGTGGTTACGCTCAATCCTTCTCTGTCTGAGACTCCTCTCAGACAAAGAATCTCAGATTGGTCTCCACCTGTGCCCAACAGTGGGACGATAAAAGGTTGATGATTGACGATGATGCTTTCAGTAATCTACTATTAACAAAATTGGTTGATTGAACCTCAAACATGTTCAAACATGGACAAAATTAACACTAATTCTAATTCACTTATGATATATTGCGTACAAAAATAACATAAATAAGCAACTAAAATGCAGGTGGCATATCAATTTAATACATTAACAGGCTGTAAAAGTTACTGTTTCGAACTTTTCCTAACCATACTATGTTTCTTATCAACTTAAAGAAATCGATCGATATGGTTGGGCTGAATGATGCTGATCCATACGTCATGTTCGTGAACGGACGCCGTCAGAGGGGACTGGTCATCTCTTAGCTGCCACGGCGTATTTTAATTTCTGAATTGTTTTTTGTGTGTTTTCCATAATGGACGCTCTCAGCGTACAATATATTTCTGCATCGTTCTCACACGGTTGATTTCAATATGAATGATGTAATCCAAATATTTGTAACAATAGCTTGAAAATTTAAGAGAGTGTCCATGGAGTTTCTTGCCCGTTCTTCTCCATAGGTACCTACTCTTTGTAATGGGCGACTAGCTTCATCTTATTGACTGACCGACCTTCTGACAATTCAAAAGTGCCTGTAACTGGTTTATTTGAAATAAATGATTTGATTTGATTTTGATTTGAAATAAGGTAAATAATATAGGCAGGAGCTGTTCCGATTCTGGCTCTTTGTGTATGTGATTTGATATGTTTAAAAATATACCCAGTATACAAGAACAATTCCTTGTAAGTGTGGAGCAATGCTTATTTCTTTGTTAGAAAGCAAACTCTGAAACTCCACTATCAGATTGAAATAATCTTCTTCCTCTTCTTCTTCAGCCTATAGCGGTCCACTGCTGGACAAAGGCTTCCTTCAAGGCTTTCCACGATGACCGGTCTTATGCTGCCCGCATCCATCGGCTTCCCGCGACCTTCACCAGGTCATCGGTCCGCCTTGTTGAGGACCTCCCTACACTGCGTCTTCCGGTACGTAGCCTCTTCCTCGAAGTTGGACCTACCTAGTTGGACTGTTTGTCCCAGATATATATATACTCATCCACAACTTCGAGTGCAGAGCAACCAACTAGAATGGAGTGGGTGCGACATGAGAGTTCGACATGATCTTCGACTTATCCATGGGAAGCTCTGCTGATCTCCGCTATGAGCACGATATCATCAGCAAAACGGAGATTAGTGATGTACTCACCGTTCATGTTGCTGCCAAGTCCTTTCCAGTCCAGGAGCTTGAAGACATCTTCCAACGCAGCAGTGAACAATTTGGGAAATTTGAAATAATAGACATCAATATTATATCAAGGCCCGATGATTTAGACGAATATTAAAACTACAACACGCTACTCCATGGTCCCTCACTCTTCATTAAGTCACATCACTAATGTACTAAACTAAAATCCACGATCTTTAATACACGCGTCGCGGGTCATGAACCATCATTTTAAGAGAAGAAGACACACAGCCACCCTTTTAGAGATCCTATAAATAACAGCATAGTTATCCCCCATGGGATGGCACAAACATGTAAACAAAAAATCATGCTCCGAAGTTCCGAACACTCGACATAAGTTTCCCATAGGGATGGGATACAACGGGATTATAATGCGGGAGAGTTGTGCTGATTCTCGGGTTTTATGAACTCCAGGGCTGGAGAATATACAAACATATTAATAATTCATTGAAACAGAACAACTGACTGAATTATAATAAATTCTCGAGACTTTCAAAAGTATGTGGACTGATTAGTTTTAAGTTTAATTTTATTTATTTTGACTGTGTTTGTTTTGATTTAAATGCATGCCTAAATTTTTTCCAATTTTGATTTAAATTAAATTTTTAATTCATAATTCTTTGACATATTATTAAATTTTATAAATTGAATTTTATTGTATTCTAGGTCATAAGTAGTTACATTTTATTTTAATTTTATTGTTAAATTAAATATTGTAATTCTGTTTTATGCTATTTCTATAGACCATGGTCTGAAAATAAAAAAAAATATTATTATTACATATTATTATAAAATATTTTTAAATTTTAAAGTATTTATTATTCAATAAATTGTCTTTATTAATAGTAGATAACAGGGATCGTGTTCATTATTCTCCATTATTCTTAATAGCCTGTGCAACATCATTCCATTTTGTGATGCAAATGGATTTTAGTTACTCTCGATCTAAATTATTTTAAAGGATATTGGTTCGTATGTTCGAAAAATGTATCTTCTCAACAACATAAATAATGCAATGAATAATGTTTAACTGACAAAAAGCCCAAAAGCCATTGCTACTGATATTACGCAACTTTTGTCTACTAAACCGGAAAGTGCAATCAAATATTAAAAAAAAAATGTATGTGTGCCGAAAATCAGTAGCATGGTTTCCTCCTAGAATTTGACGAGAATGTAAAACGAGAGGTTGTATACACGTGACGTTGACATGACAACGTAAATATCGCAATTAATGTTCTAGAACTGTCAAAATAAAATCCACCGCTATAAAAAATGCTGCATTGATACGGGAAAAACTCTCCCAATTCCCGGCCTCTACTATCCCAGCCCTAGTTCCGAGTCATTTGACACAACGTTAATACGTTTCCGTACACAATTCATTTTGTACACAAGAGCGTCATTTCTGCGCACTGTGCGGGCATTAGACCGCTTATTATTAGGGGACATAACACTTAAAAGCATTATTTGGCGACTTATTTAGATATCGGGCCCAATGTGCAACTAACTATTAATGGTTTATGTTAATGAATTGATTTTAGGATGTTGTGATAGCTTTTATGACAAATAAGGATGACATAATTATTTATTGTTGTTCTATTTTTCATGTTTTGAGAAAAATAAACACGTAAATTAACAGTTTGGGAATCGCTTAAGTATTATGAACTGTAAATCATCTTCTTAGATTTGGCCAGGAGAAAAATTACTACCCAATTTAACTGTCAGGTCAATGTAGTTTCCGACGTTTGTCTTCCAGACTGGAACGGGCGGAAGCAGCTCCTCTCCAATGTAGTGGCACCAAATGCCTCCTGCCAGAGGCGCTACTCGGGGCCCGTGCGTCCAATGGCCCTTTACGGGGCACCGGTGAGGGCGCGGTCCCTAAGGAAACGACCAGCCCGATGCCTGACCGCGTCCCAGAGGGTCATGCCCGATAGGCTGATGCGGGGTTACCGAACGGTCTTTACTCAGACGGCGAGCCTCCTTGTCGGATTGCCGCCATGGGATCTGGAGGCCAAAGCCCTAACCCACATGTGGGACTGGCGAGAGGAGGCATAACTCCGCTGCCGCGAAGAATCACGTTACGGCGGACAGAGCTCCGGCGGGATCTCATGGCGACATGGAGAGTGCGATTGTCGCAACCCAGTGCTGGCTACGCCACAATAGCGGTGGTAAGTCCCCTCTTTGAGGAGTGTCTAGAGAAATGCCAGGGCGCTCTCACCTTCCGCCTGACGCAGATCCTCATCGGACACGGCTGTTTCGGGAGGTTCCTCATCCGTTTAAGGCGAGATCACCACTGTGGGGATCGCCCTAAGAGTAAGAGTACCACAGTGTCCTCGTGGCGGCGATCGGCGGCGAGTTAGGCGTAAAGTTGATATTTGTATAACTTGAAATAGGGTGGGGGTCAGGTCAGCAACAGCTCACACTTTTACTATACATAGTATATACAAGCCTTAAAAACATTGTACCGCGAAAGCCTTTGCAAATAATATCGTATTCGGGCACATTTCACGCCTTTGCAATGTTATATGAACGTGGAGCGAACTTGTTAAGAATGACAAACGGAAAAAATACCGTGTGACTGGCAAAGTTGAATATACATAGTCGGGGAATAAGCGAATGTCGCGGTAATGGAACAGATACTGGTATTGCTGGAAACGGCCGAAAGATTACTATTTACAGCGCACAATAAAAATCAATTTTGAGGTCAAAAGATTAACCAGAAACATGTCTAATTTATAGAAAAAAATAGCAGTCGTGGGACTGATTGATAGAATTGAACAATGAAATAAAAAAACACAGAATACACAAAAAAATATTTTAATAAATCAGTTGTCTGTAAAGTCCGTTCACTGACGATAGTTGAACGTGAGAACGTCATAAGAAAATACTGATGGAATAATTGCATTTTTCAAACCTTTATCGCCGCAATTATCGTTGCTATAAACAATTGACACCACATTCACTTTTCACTGCATTTCATAGTTGGCGAAAACATGTAAACGTATAAGACGCGGACGCATCGTTCACTCAAGTAGGAGAGAGATAGATGTCGAACGCTGCCGAACGCGGAGGTTGATTGTGCCTCTTTGTCGCTCGTTCCGCGCTTTCACTTGCACTTCAAGCCATAAATGGAACGGGGTAACGCCGCATGAGTCATGTTTTTCGTGCATGCAGCTGGCTCCATCGAATTATAAGACGTCGTTACGTCAAAACAAAAAAAAAAAAACTATCACCGTATCAGGTCGGCCACGCTGTCGTGAATTCAATGCTTTTTCCACATCCAACAAAAGTGCTGAACGTCGCTAAAGAACTTAAAAAAAAAACTAACATTTGTATGAGATTTTTTAAGGATGGGATATGAACAAATGACCTCTCCCGCTCTGGGCACAGTGGAAGCGTGTGTCAGACTTTTACTGATTAAAACCCACCCGTGGTTCTCCAATTGCCAATGCGGCAGGGGCCACGTTATTAATGAGTATTTAATGTCTCTTTTCTTTTCAAAAAATTACGGCATTTTCATATTAAAATACTAATTATTTAACATCAAGACCCTTATGAGTATCTTGATGTTAAATACCTATTTAAAATTATTGCAGCTTTCGTGTTTTAGTTAAAGAAACGTGATGCAGAGATTCTGTTGAGAGTGTGAGTCAGAAAGTGGGAAGAGATCAAAAAGCTAAAGGATAATCCTTCGCAAACATTTCTGGACTCGGTCAAATCATTTCTTGCAATATTCTTTACATCAGAGACCGTCCCACATTCAGCATACAACTTTTGGCCCATTTATGACTCGTTTGAATATACACAGATATCTGCCTGACCAACTTACTTTGCAATCCTCCAACAACTCAGCATACCTTGATGCTGTAGTCATAAGGTTTAAACTTGCATGTAGAACGGTTTTTCAGCCGGAAAAAAGACAATTTGTATCCACCATACATGAAAAAAGCTGGATTCTCATGCTGCGATTCATCCATCATTCATTCTTCATGTGCGGTGTGAAAGACGTCTGTGACGATTATGACGTGCGCTTCGGTGTGACAATGGCAAATGCTAGCGACAAGGCCTTTAACATCATTGTTTTAAATGCGTTTTTTGTTTGTCAATGCAATATTGTAAGTTTGTTCTGCTTTGAACAGTTTTGTGCTGCCTTTCCATTTTGGTACGTCATTTCTTACTCACCACCACAGTTAAGTTTCAACTTTACTTTTAAAGGAGTAGATCTCAAAATTGCTAAATTAATACATTTACTGGAAACCTTTTCAGTAAAACGCTCAAGTGCTTGTGAAGCTTTCATAATACGTAGCAGTTATTCGTCAGAATTGCATCTCGTGATCTTTACTAGACCAAACCGAACCCTCGATCTTCTGTGCAAAGTCTACATTCCCTTGTCGACATACGGATGGTGCTTTAGCCCAGTAAGCTAGGTGTTAGACGGTTGTCTAGCATTGTTCTTGGCTCATGCAGAGATGTTTTGGATGAATGCATCGCATGATATTGAACGACGCGAGACGGGAATGTTCGTGAACAAGAGATACGTATCAAAGGATACGTAGTGTTTTTGCATGAAAAGCTGATACAGTTCCGTCAAGTGCTCAACCAAGTAATGATGTCGTGATGTAACTGTCGCCTCATTGTTGCATAAACGTTAAGTAAGTCGAAGTTTATAAGTATTGCGCAACAAAAATGTGGTAACGATTAACTCATCGAGGTAAATGAAACATAAAAACTTGGAAAAAGGGGCTTTTGTTCATAAATTATTTATTTTCTGTAAGTAGGTTCGTACAAGTAATATTTTTCCTGTAACCAAGGAATTTTTGTACTCTTACTGTTAGCGAAAATGGATTTTTAAGTGTAAATTAATGCTTTCTTCTTTTTTAATTTTTAGCTTTATCGTACAAGCATTAAGTTCAAGGTTGGGTGAGAAGAGAGAGAGGGTCATGGCTGTTCGGCTAGACCAGGAATGCCGCACGGTCTCCGCTGAATCGGCGAGCCTCCTTGCCGGATTGTCGTCATGGGATCTGGAGGCCAAAGCCCTCGCCCAAATGTGGTAGTGGCGAGAAGAGGCAAATCGGCTCTCTCTATCAACTCCGCTGCCGCAGCAGACAGAGGTCCGGCGGGATCTTATCGCAACACGGACAGTGCAATCGTCGCTAGTGCTGGGCACGCCACAATAGAGACGGAAAGTGCCCTCTTTGAGGAGTGGCTAGAGAGGCGCCACGGCGCCCTCACCTTCCGCCTGACGCAGGTCCTCACCGGACATGGCTGTTTCGAGACGTTCCTGTTCTAGATGAGGCGTGAGGACACGCCAGGGTGTCACCACTGTCAGGATCGCCCTGTGGAGACGGTGGATGTCTGCCCGGCGTGAGCGGAGCACCGCCGTGTCCTCGTAGCGGCAATCGGCGGCGATCTCTAGCGTCCGGCCCTGGTCCAGGCCATGGTCCACCTTCTGCGAAGCAGTGCTGCTAGCAAAGGAGGAGGCGGACCGCGTCAGAACACGTTATATATATACCTAAACACAAACACAAGAGGGGTGCGGTGTTGATGCAAATCTACACAATTTGTTTTAAAATTTTCCAATTACAAATGACATAGCGACACAGATGTCGATTTAACTGACCTGTACAACCAAAGCACGTTTTCCAGTGATAACGTAGCCACCCCTATGTTACGACATCAAAAACTTTTGTACCCCTTAACTGAAACTGGTCACGGACTTCTTAAACTTTTAGGACAACCCACGTTTTTCGCTGAAACCATGTTTCGGCATCACGTGTACAGAGGTTTTGACGTCATAATTTACGCAGTATGCTGTAGTACGCCTGACGTACAACAACGTTCTTATTTTGAATGTTTTTTTTGACGTCATAGCAGTATCTTTTTTAGTTGTTTTTTTTTTTTTAATTTATTTCTGACCTGGATTCAAAGTCCTTTAGCCGTATACATTATAATATAAACCCTAATACAAAAGCAACAAAAAATGGAATCTTACAAACTATACAGACAATAATACGAGGGATAACAATGAATATTAAAATTAAAGTTAATTTCTAAAATAAATGATTAAACTTTTACAAATAAACAAACAAATTAAGCTAAATTTTTTCTATTGTTGTTGTAATGAATTTAAAGAGATGAACAAAAAACTGCGGTCTATTTAATAAATCTTTGACCTGGCGGGGTAAATTAATATGTATTGCTGGACGAGTACTGTCACTATCACTCTCACTATTGTCAGTGTCAGTTATTTCTTGGAAGAGTAGCTGTCGCTGGTTGTTGAATTTTGGGCAACAGAAAACAAGATGTTGCAAATCGGAAGATTCCTCAGGACAATGCTTACAGTGACTGTTCTGATAGATATTGATTCGATGGAGATGTGTAGGAACAAGGCAATGACCAAGCCGCATTCTTGATATAATCGTTATGAATTTCCGGCTTCTTTTTGCGTCAAGTTTATCATACCACGGTCTTATTGGTAAGTTTTTCTGCACCTCAGCATACCACTTTCCTTTGGTCTCAACTGTAGTGTCCCAGTGCTCTTTCCAAAGCTTTCGCAAATTGGTTTTGAAGTAAACATAGTAATCGGAGAATGGTACTCGCTGTGATTGACTGTCATCTCGATTAGAATCTGTATGTGTTATAGTATCAGCAATCTCATTACCATCTATACCACTGTGGGAGGGAACCCATATAAATTCTATATTAATGCCCCTGTTGTGTAAATTTTCTATGAGAGTACATATTTTAAATAAAATGTAGTTAGTTTTGTAGGACCGAAGTCCATAAAACAATGAACTTAAAACGCTTTTAGCATCAGTGGCTAAAATAATATTTACATTACTTACACTACTAGTTATATACATTAGACATTTAAGGATAGCATAGCTTTCTGCAGAAAAAATACTAAAATTGCTATTTAACTGAATGCTTTCACTGTAATTGGCTTGTGGATCATAAAAGGCTGCTCTTACATTTTGTTCTTTTTTAGATCCGTCTGTATATATAAAATAACAATCAGATCTTTTATGTTTGAATTCTAAGAAATCTGTTTTATTTTTTATTAAATCTAAATTAAACTTATTTCTATCATAGTTTATGAGACTGTTATATGAGCATTCATAAATTGGCCATTTCTTACATTTATGTACATCTTGCGTTTTACTTTTAACATGACTATAAATAGTTATAATTTCAGTTCCAGAAAGAAGTGACTGAGGAGATATAGTAGGCATGGGCATGAAGTGCATAGCCTCTCTCATGTTGTGAAGTTTAGTGTTGAGAGGATTATCTGAAGCTACTAACTTTAAAAAGAATCTTTCTGCTAGTTGAAGCCTTCTAAGGAACAAAGGAGGTATGCAAGTTTCCACTTCTAATGAGTTTATAGGAGTAGAGCGCATTGCTCCACAAATTAGCCTTAACCCTATGTTTTGTATTACATCCAGTTTGTGGAGGTAGGAATTATTAGCATTTAAGTAAGCCAAGCTACTGTAGTCAAAGTGGCTTCTGACTATGCTCTTATACAACATACTCATAGTT
The DNA here is from genome assembly GCA_017933935.1 of Sesamia nonagrioides. Lineage (NCBI taxonomy): Eukaryota > Metazoa > Arthropoda > Insecta > Lepidoptera > Noctuidae > Sesamia > Sesamia nonagrioides. The sequence continues at coordinate 172,256 of JADWQK010001018.1, read as the reverse complement.
TTGGGGTCTGATCCCCAGTAAGTACCTGCTAAATGGCGTAAGATATTTATACTTTTCATAGCCTTCTTACTAATATAGTCTATATGTTTATCAAATTTTAAATGTGAATCTATTACTACACCCAAAAATTTATGGTGGTCAACAATGGGAATTTCTGTGTTATTATAATAAATTTTCATTACTGTATTTTCTTTACTGAATATTAAAAGTGAACTCTTTTCTGGACTCACTTCTAATTTAAGTTTGTTATGATAATATCTATACAATTGGTTTAAAGCATTATTTATGTTATTTTTAGCTATATCTATATTTTGATTTATACTATATAATAGTAAATCATCTGCAAATTGTAAGATGTTGACCATTTCAGTATTGACATATTTCAAAATCTCTGAAGTATATAGATTGTACAGCAAGGGCGACAAAGTAGCACCTTGCATAGTTCCTTTATTAGCAAATCTAGGGCCATGCAGTTTATTATTGTACTTTACAAAAATAGTTCGATTACTTAAAAATTCAAATAACCATTTCAAAGTACTTCCTGGAATGCCAATGTCACATAAAACTTCAATAAGCTGTTCTATATTTACATTATCGAAAGCACCTTTAACATCTAAGAAAACACAAACCATGTTAGAATTACTGAGTTTGACTTGTTTAATGTCATGAATCAGAGACACAAAGCTTTCAGAGCAACTTTTACCTTTTCTAAAACCATGCTGTATTTCAGGAATTAAATTATTACTTTCTGAAAAGTATTCCAAACGTAGCTTAAGCATATTTTCAAATAACTTACCCAAACATGAAGATAGCGATATAGGCCTGTATGAAGAAGCAGTGTTTATAGGTTTATTTAGCTTTAATATTGGAATGACACATTGAGTTTTCCAGGATTTTGGTATAATATGACTTTGCCAAAGTTTGTTATATATACAAAGTAGTATTTTTTGAGCATTTGGATGTAATCTTTTAATAAGTAAATAGGGTAAATTATCTAAGCCTGGTGTAGTATCCTTTCTACTTTGTAATGAAGCAGTCATTTCGTTAAAAGAAAAAGGTTTATTAAGAAAAGAATTAGCTGCATTTTCTTGAGCACTATGAAACAATGATAACAACCTGTCTACATTGAAGCTGTGATTGTCTGATAGATTATCTAGAAAAGTTGGAATCCATGTATCATCAAAGTTCTTATTGTGACTACTATTTCCAATTCTCTTAAATTTTTTGACATAATCCCAAATCCTTGAAACTGGAGTCATTCTATTAAAGCTGCTACACAAATTTTTCCATGACTCTGAGCTCTCAATTTTAATAATTCTTTTCTTTTGAGCATCTAGTTTTTTATATTCTATAAAATTAGCTATAGTTGGACATGACTTATATTGCTTTAAAGCTTGTTTAGATGCATTCACGGCTACCTCACACTTTGCATTCCACCATGGGGCAGGTTTTCTACGAACAACATTACTATTTTTTCTCTTACTCTTAGGAATAGTTATATCTCTTAAATCATTTAAAGTATTTACAAAACGATTATACAATTCTAGGCAATCTTCAGAATCAATGGTTAAATTGGAAAACAAATTTTCAGATAGAGCATAAAATTCAGACCAGTTAGCTTTACTATAAATAAATCTTTCTTCCACAGGACCTACTTCATACATGCATGGTTGAATATTTACATAGAGGGAAACTGGATAGTGGTAGCTGCCTAAAGGATCATCTTGAACCTGCCAATTACACAAATGAGCAATTGAAGGACTAACAAGAGTGACATCTATTGCAGAAGCCTGCCTGTTGGGATATGGACATGTTGTTGGAGTACCATCATTTAATATGCAAAAATCTAAGTCATCTATTAAGTTATATATATTATTTCCTCTATTATTATTGCTATTGCAACCAAAACTGATATGATGTGCATTAAAGTCACCCATAATTATGCAAGGTTTGGGAATATTGTTAAAAATATGCCTAAGTTTATTAGTATTAAATCTGCCACTTTTAGGTGGACAATATACACAAAGTATACTGATATTCCCCGACTTTGTCTCAAAATTTATGGCTATGTTTTGGATATTTTCATGAAAGTTAGTGTTCAATACAGAATATTTCAACCCATGTTTAATTAAAATACCTACACCATTGCATCTATTTGCAGAGTTCTTGTAAATAAAATTGTAATTTGGAATATAAGGGATAATAGATTTATTACTAAGCCAAGTTTCATTAAGTAAACAAATGTCTATTTTCTTATCTTCAAGTAATTTATGCAACAATGTTTTCTTGCTCTGTAAACTTTGTATATTAAACTGAACTATATGTAAATAATCCTCCATTAAACTAAGTTTGATATAAATATTTCTTTTATTTTCTTAGCTGTTAAAGGTTCTTTATTTTTGTTATTACCTAGGGCCAATAATGATTTTACAATAGCATTTAGGATGATGTCATTGTTGACAATTGTATCTACATCTAAAGACTTCTTTACATTATTTACATTCAGAGGTGGATAGGCTTTCAAATCATTAGATGGTGGAGAACTCACCACAGTGGCATAGTTTTGCTGAGTATATTTCTTCATATTTTCATCTATTTTCTGTTTTTTTATTGGACAATCTCTGGATATTGCTAAATGAAATCCACCACAATTAATACAAGTTATTTCTTCCACATCACATTCTTTATAAGAGTGATTTCCACCACATGAGGAGCACATCTGCTGAGGACTTCTGCAAACCTTGGCCGAGTGGTTAAACTTAAGACATTTAAAACATTGTAAGACTGGAGGTATATATTGATGTACAGGATAACGAAATAATTGAATGTAAGCATGTTGTGGCAATGTTGTAGTGGCAAAGGTTACGGCAACTGTGGTCAACGGGGTTAGTATGTTATCTATCTTTTTCATGAATCTTTTGATAGATATAACTTCGACATCGCACGTGATATTTTTATAAATTTCTTCGTTGGACATGTCTTTAGGTACATATTTTATAATACCTATTTTCTCAGTTAAGTGTGACGGTATGAATGCCTTCATTTTATTTTTTAATAAAAATTCATCCATTTTAAGAAAATAATTAGCTGGTATGGCTTTCCTAAAAGAGACTCCAATTTTGTGCGCATTGACACGGTGGACACCAGTAATGCCCTTAACATTTTCTGTAAATAGTTTCGTAAGTGATATCGGATTTCTGTTGCCTAGTTTTTCTTGTTCGGTTGATTGAACAAATACTGTGAAATCACCAGTACTGCTTTCTAGGAATTGTCTTTTATAATTGGGTTTGGTAAATATTTTGTACTTATCTTGCTGGTTGCTTGGGCTGGAGAAAACATTGTCGTATTTCCGTTTCTTTTTTCCGTCCCCAGGGTCCTCCCCATCACTAGGGGGGCCCATTTTGGTTTATTTTTAGTTTTCAGACGTTTATGATAGGAAAGGCAAGGGAAATTAACTTTTATTTAAATAGAAAATTTAAAGCTGCCGCTCAGGTCGACTTCCCGCCAAAAAGTCCAGTTGTTTTCATGAGACGCGGTGTTGCCAGGTTTTATCATTTTTTTTTTTTTTAATTATTATAAACTAGTGCTTGACTGCAATCCCGCCTGATGGTAAGCAGTGATGCAATCGTTGATGGTAAAGCGCACTAGTTTATTAAACTAAGGAATAGGAAGGATGACGGCAGTTGAGCGAGGTGATGCAATGTTAAACCAAAGACCAACACGACCAAACAATGCTGCGCTAGAGGAGATTGATCTCCACGACCAAACTCCCGACACAACAACATTTGCGCATCGTACCGCCACACATCGCAACACAACTGCTCAGACCCGTCCTCCGTATGGCTTCACCAGACATCATGCCGGAACAGGACGAATCGCTTGGCGGCAAGACTTTGTCTGGTGGGTGGTAACTTGAAATCATTGGTGGAAATCAAATCATTTCTTTTTTTTTTATAAATTATAAACTAGCGCTTTCCCGCAATCCCGCTTGATGGTTAGCAGTGACGCAATCGTTGATGGTAAAGCGCACGAGCCTATTCACTCTAGCCTTGAAGACACTCAAATTATAGTCCGACGGAAACACCGCGCTGGCAAATTGTTCCAGTCTCTCGATGTACGCGGTATAAAGGAGGAGGCGAAACGCTTCGTCCGGATCGTAGTGGTGTTAACAACGAAAGGGTGGAAACTCGCCGTACGATGGGTCGTCCGATGGTGGACAAACATCCATATGTTATCAACACGAGTGAAATGTGTAAAGGAATTTAAAAAAAACGGAAACTTATAAAACCAAATTCAAAACCATGAATTTACATAAACTAAAAAGCTTGTGTACGACCACCCTTATTAAAGGTAGCGGTAGTACATGCGCCTAATCTAAGACCTATAAGCCCTACAGTCCCTACGACCCTAAGTCCTATAAGCCCTACAGCCCTGACCTACCATATAGTTCGTAATAAATAAGTGCGGGATGTCTGCACCAAGAGACCTAAGGTAACAGACAGATAGTAGGTAGGATTTCCAGGTAAGGGTGAAGGGTAAACTCACTGCCAGTCCAGCAGACTCACAGGACTGATAAAAGATGGCTAAGGGTGTCTTGGCCACAGCGAGGGATAATGAGACCAGAATAAATTCTAATCTGATTTATTTACACAATATTACAGCTTATATACTACTTTTTCCCAACACACACAAATGTACAAACGTCTTGGTATTTTATACGTGAAATCTGCAATTTCAACAATATTTGAAGTAGGCCGCGCGTCAGCTGCTGAAATGCTGAATCAATGATCAAAGGTAGCATTGAACAGGTTGCAAAATAAAAAGTTTTGAAGTACCTAACATACTTACATAACAAACATCAGCCTAAGACAGAGGACATGCCGGCTTCTTCATGATGTTTCCTTCGCCGTTTTGAGAGTCAAATATACAATATGTAAAGAAAACCCTGTCCGAGTCCCGTCCGTCCTGTGGGTGGAGTAGCAGTTACTTCATCTAAATACTGGTATTCAGTTGTATCCAGTTTCTAAAAACCAACCCCAATATAGCAGGGTTTGGCATTAATAGGTTAGCATTGTTTCACAATGCAATACCACTTTATTTAATTTAATGTACAAGAAAAACTTAAAAGTAGGAGACATATATATACAAACTTATAAAACTAAATAAATACAAATTACTAAATAAAGCTATTACCCTAAATAAAACTATTATTAAATTACAATACAGCATCAAAAAATTCCTCGTCATCGCTGTCGACTGGTAATGTACCCAAGAGACTGGCAGCATTGCCGCGTTGAATGGCAATACTTAGCCGCTGGCCAAGGTAAAAGCCAGCCCTTGGGTCACGAGAACTGTCAACAAGCCGTTTGGACAGTTCTTTAAAAAGGCAATGAGCACTCGGACCCCACGGCCCAAGGGTTTCAACCCCAAACGGCTCGAAAATATAATTTCCGATAAGGTTGTTATATTTTCGCCGTTTGAGGTTTTCTGCAGCCGCAGCAGCAACGCCAGCACAGCACGTCGATCCAGGAAGATGGGATGGCGCAAGAGTATCGACGCAAGTTGCGTCCCACACTAAAGGCCTACCCATCTTCCAAGGAAATAAGGACATGCCGTCCGGTCTCTTGCCATCAATGCAATATAATATTAAGTATTTTTTAACCTTCACTGCATTCCACAGCTGCTGAAAGGCTTCAGAAATTCTTTTCTTGCCTTTTTCCCATCTTGTGCGATCTCTGGGCATGTCGATCCTGCAAACCTTTTCTCGGTGGTAGGCCATAACATCAGCTGCCGGCAGAAGTTACCAACCACCAGGCGGCAAGACTTTGTCTGGTGGTTGGTAAGTTCTGCCGGCATTATGTTTGGTGAAACCGTACGGAAGACGGGCCTGAGCAGTTGTGTTGCGATGTTTGCCGGGTAAGATGCACCAAATGTTGTTGTGTCGGGAGTTTAGTCATGGAGGGTCTCCAGATCAATCTCCCTGTGCCGCAGCATCGTTGGTAGTGTTATTTGGTTTAACATTGCATCACCTTGCTCAACTGCCGTCTTCCTTCTTATTCCCTCAGTTTTTTGAGTCAACAGGCTCTTAATAAACTAGCGCGCTTTACCATCAACGATTGCATCACTACTTACCATCAGGCGGGATTGGAGTCAAGCACTTGTTTATAATTATAAAAAAAAATGAAATCGTCACACCTTGACCGTGGTCTACTCGAAAGCATTGTCTTCTCTCAGGCGTCCAGTAGTGGACGATGCCTATTTGCTCATTCCTCCGTGTTTAACAAGAATCATATTATACAAAAAAATATAAGCACACGTAACAAACAAAATAAGTAGTACCACCAAAGAACTAAACAAAAACCAGGAAAACAACCAGGACAACAATTTATATAAAGTAAATATATAGGGTACTTATTTCCTTTAAGTAAATTGTTACGTTACTTAAAAACTAGAAAGGGAAAATACCCTGCTTGTAAAATACATAGAAATATTCCGAGGTGGTTAAATATAGTGTTGTTTGTTGAACTAAGGGTTAAATTGTACAAACGAATGTCAATTTACCAATGCACCGGTAAGGCTTCTTTAATTACTATTTTAGTTAAAACTGAAGACTTTTCAAATATGTAGATTTATATAGAGTTGATGGTACCAGCTGCAGCTTTGTATGATTATTTTTTTTCAATTACTAGACTTATAAATCGTTTCGAATCAACCGCCCCCTCCCCTAGTCCCCTCTTTGAGGGGTGGCTAGAGAGGCGCCACGGGGCCTCACCTTCCACCTGACGCAGGTCCTCACCGGACACGGTTGTGTCGGGAGGTTCCTATTCCGTGTAAGGCGGGAGGAAACGCCAGGGTGTCACCATTGTGTGGATCGCCCTGAGGACCCGGTGCAGCATACGGTGGAGGTCTGCCCGGCTTGGATAGAGCACCACCGTGTCCTCGTAGCGGCGATCGGCGGCGATCACCCGCGTCCGACCCTGGTCCAGGTCATGGTCCGGAGCGAGAGTGCATGGCAAGCCGTCACCTCCTTCTGCGAAGCAGTGATGCTGGCAAAGGAGGAGGCGGGAATCCCAGCGCCCTCACGCCACTAGCCACCGCAGGAGACGCCCTGGTCGGGAGACGACATCGAACTCCTAGCCACCGTAGGCGCGGGCCTGCGGGCGGTGAGTAGAGGGCAGCTCGCCGCCCGGTAAGGGCCAGGCCCGAGTCCATGGCGCGTTGTGCTTCACGCGCGCCTCATAGAGATGTCAGCACATCGTGACGGGGTCTATGAAGACCGATGCCGCCTGTTGGGTTGCTTAAAATAGAAACCGTGGCCCTGGCCGTCGTACAGGCAAGTGAAGAAACACGGGTGGGTTTTAGTCAGCCCTTCCACTCGCAAAAGCCGATGAATGCGGGCAGCACAAGATTGGTCATCGTGGATAGTCTTGGGGGAGCCCTTTGTCCAGCAGTGAACCTCTATAGGCTGAAGAAAAACACACATAGTTTATAAGCAGGCTAAACATACATGATACTTTTATTTTAAAGTCGAAGTGGCGAAGGGCGGGCGTTTTGGGGGGGACTGTCTTATGTATTATAGACGTTCAAAAAGTGTTGATTCTCTTGGTGACTTTAGATGGATATTCTCACGGTTTCAAAACAGAGCGTGAAACAGTGGGACACAGCTAGCAGTACCTAAAAATTCATACAACGAAGAAGAAACACACATTTAATTCGAGCCAGAATCCTTGCAGATCATCAGCTCCATATAACTCTTCAACAATCAAGTTACCAATTAATGGAAAGCTCATTATAGAAAAAGCGTTTCTCCCCCCAATACAACAGGGGTAAAGGGTGCGCAATAATAATTAAACACCCCTTTATGTAACCCTGTGATCTTTCTTCGATTAAATTGCTAATAATGAATCAAAATGTAAGATATCGAATAAATCGAAATTCCATAATTTGGGATTGGTTGTTATTGTTGGTTTCGAGTAATTTATTTTTCTATAGGACTTAGCTATGCATAGCTGTTGTAACAATTGCGTCCAATCTTGGGTTTCCCTATGATGCTGTAATTAATTGGCAATGTGAATGGAAAATCTTTGAGGTAAAATTTTATTATAGTGTACTACCGAGACGGCTCTACTTCGCACCATATTTTTGCGACTTAGAAAACATCGAAATTTCTTATTTATTTATGTTAGTGATTTCATTTATTTTTAACACAAATATTGCTTCATAAATTCTCTTTAAGATCGCGAAAACGAATTAAGAGCCGTGGCGTACTTTAAAAGAACAACGCCATCATAAAGCAAACACGATAAGCGAAGGTAAGTAGCTAATAACTTACGTAGTTATTACGTATAAGTAGGTTTTAAATACAATTAAATTCACTTTACGTGTTTGCTTTATTAATTACTAGCGGCCGCCAGCGACTTCGTTCGCGTGGAGTTAGTTATGCTCTGCTCCTATTGATCGCAGCGTGATGTTATATAGCCTAAAGCCTTTCTGGATTAATGGGCTATCCAACGCAAAAAGAATTTTTCAAATCGGCCCAGTAGTTCCCGAGATTAGCGCGAACAAACAAACACCGTTGAGTGTTTTTTTGCTCCGCTCCTATTGGTCGCAGCGGGATGCTATATAGCCTAAAGCCTTTCTGGATTAATGGGCTATCCAGCGCAAAAATATTTTTTCAAATCGGACCCGTAGTTTTCGAGATTCGCGCGGTCAAACAAACGAACTCTCCAGATTTATATATTAGTATAGATTAGCCTATTCTGCAAGAATGTTATAACCAATCAATCTATATACTAATATATAAAGCTGAAGAGTTTGTTTGTTTGTATGTTTGTTTGTTTGTTGGCGCTAATCTCAGGAACTACTGGGCCGATTTGAAAAATTATTTTTGCGTTGGATAGCCCATTAATTCATAAAGGCTTTAGGCTATAACATCACGCTGCGACCGATAGGAGCGGAGCATAACTAACTCCACGCGAATGAAGTCGCTAGCGGCCGCTAGTATAATATAAACCACCAGCCCCATTAGGGGCTCTATTGGGGCTGGTGTCTCCACGCAACTCGCAACTTCACGACAATGAATGTAGTTTGCGTACTACTGTTCAGTTATCTTTACTTAGGATTTGGCACACAGCTAGTTTATACCGAGGTTTAAGAATAGGATATTTTCATCCCGATATTTTCACATGAACAAAACTTATGTTTTATATAACCCGCGCAGATAAAGAAAAGATCTGTAAATGGCGTCCGCTCGCATGCGTTCTCACTCACTCTCTATCGCTGTCTATACTCACACAGTGAAGTAAGCGCTGCAAAAAAAGTCATCAATCTGGAATTTAGGATTCGCTTTCCAAGCTACTTTGATGCATCCGAGTTATAGTTAATTTCGTTCCGCTAAAGTCTCTGTTATTTTGTTGTATATGTTGATATTGTTATTTTTGTTGAGTTTGATTGTTAAAACTCAACAAAAACAATAAAAACAAACACAACAACAAACAAGGAAATTGTCAAATTTACGTTGTAAATAACAATATTTACAACGTAAATTTGACATTTTACTATCTTAGCATTTGATTTGTGATTGAACAATGGCATGTTTTGTCAACCGTACCATAAGTATCCGCCGCCATTTTCAGATATTTTCTTTATCTGCACGGGTTATACAAACAAGTAGATATTAAATAAAGAAGCAAGTTTGCGATTGATATGAAATATAAAGACCAGGTAGTGTATGCTATTTTCCATTCCTACCTACAGATATCAACCATTTCATCTAAGCTAAGAAAGGAAATTGGCCATTTAGATGACCGTTCGTCATCCATCCTGGATGTACCAATTAATGGCACCTAGGTAAGGACCGCAGGTCAAGCTACCCGTAACTGTCAAATATTCCCCTTCAACTATGAGCCTTAAGAGGGGACTCTAGTGCCGGGGAATTTAGAAAATAGGTATTTGAAGAAACTATTGCCGTCGCGCTGCTTCCAACCTCTCCCGGTAAAGTGCGAAAAGGACAGTTGTAGCTCAGGCTGATTTTACCTACAAAAACGTTGACCAAAGGCTAAGGTTATGCCGCTGTTTTCTTTTTCAAAACACGACAGATCTCAATTATTTTTATATCAACATTTAGAAGAACATTATACCTATGTTTCTATTATTTTCTTTTTTGTCAAAAGCTTATCGCGTTTGTCTAATAGTAATCTGAACATCATGGTAAAAATGGGTTATTTTTCGCAATTTTGAAGTATCGTATTTCTTTTATTAATTAAGTTTCGGAAAAAATCAAATGATAGAGGCACGTATAATCACGGTGTAAAATTGTAGAAAAAAAATGCTCTAAAAGCATTATCCACAAAGAAAACAGCGGAATACGTTTGTATAGAGAAAGCACCACTAGAGTTCCCTCTTAATAATAATAATAATAATAATTCATTTATTTCGGATAATTCCATATTTGTTAGTACAATTTTGAACTTATAAACTAGTGTTAGTAATGCAAAAAATATTACAAAGTTACATTTTTATCAGTATGTGGCGGATCGAGTGGAGTCCCGGATGATGGTGGAAAATCGCTATAAGACTGCGTGCAGTCTTATCCAGCGAGCCAGCATCGGAGAGTCCCATCGGTCCACCAACGCACGCAGGATAATATTGGGACTATCGCGCATGCGGCGTAAAATAGAAGCGCACCGTTTGCGCATGATGGCCGCAAAGCCGTCCGTATCAGCCTCCGCAAACATTGCCGAGGCGCTGCAGTAGCGCGGCAGTCCCATCAGCACCCGGAACGCATTATTTAACATCAGTGCAGCGCAGTGTTTAGCGATAACGTTAACAAAGAAAATTAACAGATTTTAGTAGCTCGGTGGTAGGCCATAACATCGGCTGGCCGGCAGAAGTTACCACCCACCAGACAAAGCGATTCGTCGTGTTCCGGCATGATGTCAGGTGAAGCCGTACGGATGACGGGTCTGAGCAGTTGTGTTGCGATGTGTGTCGGATACGATGCGCCAAATGTTATTGTGTTGGGAGTTTGGTCGCGAAGAGTCTCCAGATCAATCTCCCTCTAGCGCATCATCGTTTGGTCGTGTTGGTTTTGGGTTTAACATCGTATCACCTCGCTCAACCGCCGTCATCCTTCCTATTCCTAAGTTTTTTAAGTGAATAGGATTAATAAACTAGTGTGCTTTACCATCAACGATTGCATCACTGCTTACCATCAGGCGGGATTGCAGGCAAGCACGTAATAATTATTAAAAAAAAAAAAGTTTGATGTGCTGTCGTCTATACACAAAAAGTAAACAACGACTTATCAATAAACAAAAAGATTGAAATAACTTTTATAGTAGTGTTAAGGGTTTACCTAATACCATTGATACAATATTAAACAGATACGATATATTCTAACAAACTAACCAAAAAAAAAATGTGCCGAACACAGCAGCAGCACACATGCATATTTTTATTCGGCATACATTGGTACAGTGTGAGTGAGATGGGGCGCGATCTAAAGCATAGAGAAGAAAAAGATGGCTAGTGTTTGTCGTTTGCGCTGTTAGTGTTTGTCGTTTGTTTTTACGAGTGTATCGAGAGTGACTAAAGCGAGATACAAGACTTACCTCCTTTTGTACGCTTCATTTTTAGTGCGCTAGTGACATATCTACCTTAGTTTAATATTTTATCAATGCCTAATACATAGCAAGCAGTCGTTGAGGTTCTCAAGGTTTGAGCTGAGCTACACATAATAAGCCTATAATGATCCCACTGTTGGGACACTCTAGGGTCTAGTGCGGGTTGATAGATGTCACATGTCTTCAGTGTTTTTGCCTCTAAGACGTATCGGTTTTCTCGTGATGTTTTCCTTCACCGTTTTTGAGAGCAGTGGTGATGAAATAGTTTACACAAAGTAAAGCTGAACTATCATCGTGGTAGCCTAGTGTTTAAAACACCAGCCTCTCAAGTTTGAATGTGCGGGTTCAATTCCAGGTCAGGCAAGTACTAATGTAACTTTTGTAAGTTATAAGTAACAAGCCTGGTAATTACGCTCAATCCTTCTCTGTATGAGAAGCGACCTGTGCAGCAGTGGGACGATGAAAAGGTTGATGATGATGATGAAAGCTTAGCTGAGCTGAGCTGCACGATTACTGACAATTACTTGCAACTGACCCGACTGAAGCACTCAAACGGCGTGGTATTTTCGCAAAAGACCACTTCAGACATCAACCTACAAGCTCGACGACTGTTTTTTTTTTTTTTTTTGTAAAACGTGTAAAACAGATTTGATATTACAATAAAAAAATTGAAAATATTTCATTCAACAAAATCCTATCAAACATTTGCTAAAAACAAACCATCGAGAAAACCTTAAAAACAATGATTCACAAAAACGTCATCGGGAAAAATACGGCATCTCTTACAGATATGAATCAATTACAATATCGTGACGAGATCATCAATCTATAATATGAAGTGCCGCGTCATTGCTCTCACATTATCTCTGGCACAGCTTCCGACGGCATCTCGCGACGTCTCCGTCTCTACGGAATGACGGGTGAAGTGGATGGATGTGATTTGAGAGGAAAATATTGTGAGACAGCTGTGAGGTAATCAAAAATGTTGACAGCCTCCGTGGCGTAGCGGTAGCGAACGCGGCCGCTGCGCAAGGAGGCGCGGGTTCGATCCCCGCGCAGTGCAAATATTTGTATGCATAAATATGAATATTTGCACTGGTTTGGTCATGCGTCGGAAAGCACGTTAAGCCGTTGGTCCCAGTCGTAACGGGTTGTTCGAGCCCTCAAAAGTCTAACAATTAGTTTAACTGCAATGCTTAGATATCGCCTTCGGGTTGTGGAAGTCAGACGGCAGTCGCTTCACGGAAAATATCAGAGTTTAGCCAAAATCAGCAGTTAGACTGGTAAAGCGGACCTCAGACTCCAAAAGCTGAAAAAGCTTCGGATGCGACTGGGATTAACGCTAAGATGATGATGATGATGAGCTGTGAGGTAATCAAGAGGGTCGTGTGTTTCTCAGTGGATAGAGAGGTTAGCATAGATATCCAAGAAATGATGGCGCCGATTCTTCTGTACACAAACTAAACTAATTTTAAGTCCAGTGCAACTTATTCTTCTTAATTCACTAAAAAAGGACAGAAGATAACATTTTAGTTTAATCCTGTCAAATTAAAATATTCCATAGACATTTTTTATTTTGTTCGTTTCTTTCCGTTCTACTGAACGGAAAAGGCAAAGGCATAGTACGCCATACAGCCTAGTCTTTAGTAATTTTTTTCTTGAGTAGTTTTCTATCCTAACTTATCCTAATTTATCCTAGCTTAACCTAACTCCTTTCGTTTCCCGCGCGTGGCCGATTAGGAGGGGTTTAGCGTAAAGACATGATATGGCCACTATGCTACAATATTTCACTGTTCTTTATGAATTATTCACTGAATGCACTTTTTACTACATAAATCACGCGTTTTTATTTAGTAAACAACACTATAAATAATTTTAAAAGTCCAATGAAATATGAGCGTGACACTCAACTTGACATTCCCGCCAAAAGCCTATTCCATGAACAGTTTAGATGCGACCATAAACATGGCGACCAAAAATACATCAATTCATGTCAAGCGCGAACTAATTTGACAGGTCTAAACTAACATAATGTTATGTTCCGTCCTTTTCTTAATCAAATATAAAGAAAAAGGTGCATTGAACTTAAAAGAGATGTTTCATTTTGGGCAACCACTATGGACACTCATCATCATCATCTCAGCGTTAATCCCAGTCGCATCTGAAGCTTTTCGGCTTTGGAGTCTGGGGTTCACTTTACCAGTCTAACTGCTAATTATGGCTAAACTTCGATATTTTCCATGAAGTGACTGCCGTCTGACCTCCACAACCCGAAGGCGATACCGAGCCTCGAGGCATAGCAGTTAAACCAATTGTTGGACTTTTGAGGGCTCCAACAATTCGTAACGTAGTTGTGTTACACTCCTTGGCCGAGTTAAATTGAATGTATAAAAAAACTAACTAAAATATAGGAAATTAACATAAAAACAGTTAACTATTGTGTATACTAATATTTACTCTAGTGGTGCTTTCTTTATACAAACGTATTCCGCTGTTTTCTTCGTGGATAATGCTTCTATAGCAATCTTTTTTTTGGAGTTTACTCCTTAAGAATCGATTTTCATATATAAGGCGCCCGGTATGAGAAAAATCCGAGGGGTAAAACCTACTAACGAGTAACGAATTTTAAGCGTTACTATTTTAGTGTGCACCTTTGGTGCGCAACTTTCTAATCTGGCTGTGAGTGTATTAAGACGTACATAGGGTATGCTGTATAGGCGACTATACCTATATACTATATGTTATTGAGCTTGATTAAAAGATTTAATGAAAATAATTGGATGATAAATTAAAAAAAAATAATAATAAAATAATAATTAAAAAATAAAAATTATTATTTAAAAAAATATAAATAAAAAAACAATAATAAATTATTATTAATTAAAAAATAATAATAAAAAAATGTTAATTAATTAAAAAAATAATTTAAAAAATATTTATTAAAATTAATTAAAATTAAAACATTAAATATTAATTTAAAATTATTTTTATTAATCATAATAATTAATAAATAATAATAAATTATTAATTATTATTAATAACTAATTAATAATAATAAATTATTATTAATAACTAATTAATAATAATAAATTATTATTAATTAATTATTATTTTTTTATTATTATTATTTTATTAATATAAATAATAATTATTAATTTTTAATTTATTAAACTCTTTTTGCGTTTAGTTAGATACTCGTACTTATGGAGTAAACTCCAGTCGTGCGTCGGAGCTGACACACACACTTTTTTTTTCTACAATTTTGCACCGTTCCCTTATCATTTGATTTTTCCCGAAACTTAATTAGTAAAATAAATACGATACTTCAAAATCGCGAATATTTTTCGACCATTTTTACCGTGATGTTCAGATGACTATTAGACAAACGTGATAAGTTTTTGACAAAAAAAGGAAATAGAAGCATAGGTATACCTTTCCTCTAAATTTTGATATAAAAATAATTGAGATCTGTCGTGTTTTGAAAAAGAAAACAGCGGAATACGAAACGTCTTTTGGCCAAAGTTTTTGTAGGTAAAATCAACTGTCCTTTTCGCACTTTACCGGGGGAGGTTGGAAGCAGCGCGACGGCAATAGTTTCTTCAAATACCTATTTTCCAAATTCCTGGGCACTAGAGTCCCTTCTTAAGTATACCTACATAGTGCTGGCACCGGCTCCATACATTTCTGAAACATCTCCTTTAGTTTAGTTTCTGAACAAGAGCGTCGGGGCCAATGTCACCTATTCCTTCATCAAATAAATGAAATGAAAGATCATAATTTTCTTTGTTTTTTGAATTTCTACTCCTGTCATCGCAACTACGCCGATAACAATTAGCACCAATTTTTTCTTCGCTAGATCATCATCATCAGCCTCTACTCGTCAACTGCTGGACATAGGCCTCCTCCATGGCACGCCAACAAGCTCGATCCTGAGCAGTTCTCCGCCAGCCACTACCAGCCGCCTTTTTGATGTCATCGCACCATCTCGCCCAAGGGCGTCCTACGCTACGTTTGCCGAGACGCGGTCTCCACTCGAGGACTCGTTTACCCCCCCCCCCCCCCCTTGATTTGTTGTTGTCGAATACTTAAAACTGCTGTGGAGAACCGTTTTTGTAGAAAATCAACGACATTCTTTAAAATATTTTTTTTTTTTTATTGTCAGCATTAGTTTTAACATGACTTGTTTTAGGAATAATGTAAATACATACTTATACACTTTAAATTCCACGGACACATGCAACAAAACAACACCACGCAGCAAATTGTTGTGTCATTTACCTACCATTAAACTCTATTTTGTTCGAAATTACATTTTTCACGTAAATTATATCTGTTCCAATGTTAAAAGCATAGTTTGTTCATTTCATGTGTGCATTATTATATGAAAAGTCGATAAATATCGTCATTATTTATAGAAGTAGTAAATTCATGTGTTATATTGCTATTTTGAGATATGCAATACCTAGGTACGTGTTATTAAAATTAATGCACATTATGATAATAGTTTGTTCGGAATCGTTTACTGAATCGATTTCTGTAATTTTTGGTACCTATAGGTACTTTATCTCAAAAATAATAGGCTATTTGACAGATTTATAATTTTTATCTTGAATTACTTGGTACCGGTTAAGAAGTTCACCGAAAGTACTTTTTTTTTTAAATTTTAAATACGTATTTCGTAAAAAAAAATATGCAAATAAAAATTCAAAATTCAAATAAGCCCCGAAAACGATTTATTCAGCAATATAGCGTCGCGCTTTGTAAGTGACGTCACAAGCGGTTTTCGGTTCTCAGTGGTGTTTGTTTTTATTTATTATGTTTTATTGTTATCTAATAAAATGGTTTACAAGTGGTGTGCTGTACCGGGTTGCACAAATAAATCGATAAAACCCCCTGAAAAACAGTTTATAAGTTTGCCGAAAACAAGCGTTGATGCGCGTATGACGTCATTGCGACATTAGCCAATCCGGATCGTTTCACAATGTTTGGCACGAGAAACAAAAAGCCAAACATATTTTTGTGTTTTGGATATATTAATTGTCATTATTTTTTATTAAAACTCATGTAAATGACAAAGAACCCTCATTTTATGCAGTTAAAGCAAAAAGTCACAAAAATTTTAATACTCTCAAATAGCCTATTACAATTACCTAAAACACTGTCGTACTTCCCCTGATCAGTCAAAACAAACCAAAGTGGATGAAATATTCACTAAGCTTGAAGCTTATACCTACAAGTGCGACTGTGGGAATATGAAATTATCTGATTTTTCCCACAATCACTAATTTATTAACAAAACATTGTTTTGTTAATACATATATTATATAAGTAGGTACCTAGTCATATTCTAAGCAATAGGGGTGGTTAAAAAAATAAAATATTCTACATATTTAGTGCGTCATTCAGATTATAGAAAAATATTATTAGATACTCACGTAGGTACCTATATTTTGTTTTATGAATTGCAAAATACATTAAAGTAGAAAGTAGTATAGTCGCTCTCTGTTTAGCAGTTCAACAACATTCATTGCGTTTTCGACGTTGTTAAGCAGACAATAATTTCGAACATTATGAAAAAAATTATTTGCAACATCCTTCAAATTTATTCAGATTATAATTTATGATTAATGTGAATTATTTAGTAACTAGCTTATCGCCCGCCGCTTCGCTCGCGTGGAGATCGTTTATATCGCGCTTTTTAAATTTCTCGGGAATATCATTTTAAAAAAGTACACTATTATTAATTAATCCGGAGTCCGGACTTTTAACTTTACATTGGAAAAATTTTAAAACAATCGGTTCAGTAGTTACGGCGTGAAAGCGAAACAAACAAACTCACTTTCCGATTTATAATATAAGTAAGGATATTACAAAATGAGTGTACTATTTTGTTTAGTAAAACCTGTCAAATTAAGATATTCCATAGACAGTTTAGACGTTATTATAAACATGGCGACCAAAAATACGTCAATTTACGTCAGGCGCGGACTAATTTGACAGGTCTAAACCAAAATTTTATCTTCTGTCCTTTTCTTAATGAAATGTAAACAAACAGTGCGATAGCCTCCGTGGCGTAGCGGTAGCCGACGCGGCCGCTGCGCAGGGTGGCGCGGGTTCGATCCCCGCACAGTGCAAGTATTTGTATGCATGAATATGAATACTTGCACTGCTCTGGTCGTGCCTCGGAAAGCACGTTAAGCCGTTGGTCCCGGTTGCCATACAAACATCTAGTGGCAGTCGTTACGGTTTGTTGGAGCCCTCAAAAGTCCAACAATTGGTCCAACTGCAATGCTTCGATGTCGCCTTCGGGTTGTGGAGGTCAGACGGCTTCACGGAAAATGTCGAAGTTTAGCCATTTCAGCAGTTGGACTAGTAAAGCGGACCCCAGACTCCAAAGCTGAAAAGGCTTCGGATGCGACTGGGATTAACGCTGGGATGATGATGATTAGGTACAACATGCTAATAATGCCAATTTGATATAGTTTTTACTACAATATATTTAACAAACAGTGCACCAATTTAACATGTGCAAAAGACACTATATTCCTACACTTGTAAGTTTAGATTGTAGCCAGAAAAACTGTATACCGACTCATTGGTTAACTAACTATAGTGTATTTTCTACACTGTTAACTAAAACAAAAACAATTTACAATCAATCACATTAATAAACAACATTAAATGTTAGCTGTACTTCTAACTATGGCTTAAACAATAAATTATGGCCTCAAAAATCTTTCAAAAACAAAAATATTCTACTGAACTCCAAACGGATAATGATAAGAGATCCTAGTAACATCACTCGGTACGTAATGCAGGTCCTGGTAAGCTTTCACCATCATCTGTTGGTTGACGACTGCGAATGGCCTCGGTGAGATGCTCTCAATCGAAGGGAGAGGCCTCAGATCCAAGCTAGGTAAAGCCTCTTCCTTAGGTCTTATAGATGTTGGGACATATGTCGGCTGAGGTATCGAAGGCACTGTATAGCTGATCATATTGTTGTATACAAACTGATCAGGGTAAGAAAGCGCTTGATAGTTCGCTTCCTGGCGAGGTTCCACTTCCACGAAGGTCTCCCTAGTTGTGTATATAGCTGGGTTGGAAAATCCCGCTGTGTCTAGCCTGTTCTTCCTCCTTGGACGGTATTTGTAATCCGGATAGTCTTGCATGTGTTTTATCCGTAATCTCTTCGCTTCGTCAATAAATGGTCTCTTTTCTGACTCGTCCAAGCTCTTCCATTCAAGTCCTAGGCGTTTTGATATTTCTGAGTTATGTAATTTCGGGTTCATCATTGATATCTTCTTCCGTTGGAGCCTGGACCATACCATGAAAGCGTTCATGGGCCTCTTTATATGGTAAGGATTGGAATGTCTTGATAATTTTGGAAGATGTCTCGTTGATTGTTGCTCCAGTTGATATGCCATTGATGTTTCGTCATTTGCCTTCATAAAATGTTGTAAACGATTTGATTTGTCGACGAATTTTAGAGTTATGTCAGATTTTCTGCTCTCATTCCTTCTTGTAGCTTGACATGACCGAAACTGGGCTTATTCACTTCAAATCACTATACAGTGGGTATAGCTATAGCTTTAGATTCTTTGACACTTACGATGACGCCCATATTACGGAGAAACTAACTCAAATACACTCACTCATCTCTAACACGTCCGAACATGCACTGATGGTCGGTTTCAAAGCGAGCTAAGCCTGAATCGTGTCATTAGACCAACAATGGACCGATCACAATTGGAATGGACAATTTTCCATGTATTATTTGGAGTTGAATAAAGAGCGGTGACAATGCATTGATTGCTCGCAAATTGTCAAATGATACCCGTCGTATGTTTTGTGTAAGCCGCGCCCGCGCACCGCTATCTATTAACTGTACGGTCTACAAAAAATGGTGGTTCGAATTGATTTTATTTACAAATTAGTAGGTTGGAGTGTGTAATGTCTTGGCACCGGAATGAAAAGATGAGTGTGATCGTAGCGTATCAAGTGAAATTGAAAATAATATTACATTTCAACTTTTAATATTCTACTGACTTTCTATTCATTGTCTGTTACAAAGCTTTGTTAACAGCTACTTTCATTTCTCTCTTCAGGACTGATGTCTCAGTTTTATACCGGTACGGTTAAATTTTATTAGCAATGTTTTTGTAATTTTCCATTCATTTTGTTTATAACAAATCAAATATTAATCGCTGTGTTGTTTACAAACAATGCCTTACGTGTGGCTTAACTCTAGGCTCTTTTTGCATTCTTAAGATAACATCAAGGTTAAAAAGGGGTACTTACGCAGGTAGATAATATTGAGATATTGTAGAAATTTGACATGTTTTTGAAACTGCTCTCAAAACGGTAAAGGAAACATCGTGAGGAAACCAGCACGTCCTGGAGGCAAAAACTTTGAAGAAATGAGACATCTAGCAACTCGCATTGGGCCCGCGTAGATTACGGCCTACTCCCTCTCACCGAGAGGAGTCCTGTGTCCCAGGAGTGGGACCATTATAAGCTGATTATGTTATGTTAAGAAAGAAAGAATGATGAATGTCGTGGTGGCCTAGTGGTTAAAACACCCGCCTCTCAAGTATGAGTGCACGGGTTCGATTCCAGGTCAGGCAAGTACCAATGTAACTTTTCCAAAGTTATATGTACTTTCTAAGTATATCTTGGACACCAATGACTGAAGGTGAAGGAAAACATCTTGAGGAAACCTGGACTTTAAGTCTGAAATCGCCAACCCGCAGTGAGCAAGCGTGGTGATTACGCTCAATCCTTCTCTGTATGAGAGGAGACCTGTGCCCAGCAGTGGGGCGATAAAAGGTTGATGATGAAGAAAGAAAGAAAATACGTTTATTTGCGGTAAACATGACATAAAGTGTACAAAAACAATTGAGTGATCATAGTTGACATGCGTCACATCCACGCAAAACGGCTATCGCTCAGCATTATGCTGCGACCCTATCCAAAACAGAGTCCAGCAACAGCAGTTAACATGTTTTATATTGATATGTGAGTTATCCAGTCTTTCCTTTTCTTTCTCGAGGTAAGCTGTTAATCCTCGAATTCTAATACTTATGTGTTAGGTAAATGTTAGCTACATTATTAAGTATATTAAATATGAAGTTTGCGCTATTTAAATAATCTTATTTGTTCATAGAGACTGACTTGTACAGACAATCAGCATAGAATGTCCTGTCTCTCTTCAATGCGTGTATTTTAAATCAATACATCGTTTTTAGTTTTCTTAGCTTAGGTATTGGTTGCAAGTGCAACTCGGAAATAAGACTACTTACCTTAGGTAAGTACCTATACTTATATTTGTTGTAAAACAATTGTTTGTGTTTGTGCAAATAAATGTTTTTTTTTTTATTTATGTATTTTATATCATTACGAAAAAGATAGATGATAAACAATATTAGTTTAATCCTGTCAAATTAGTCAGCGCGTAAATTGACGTATTTTAGTAGCAATGTTCTTAATCGTGTCTAATTTGTCTATGGATTATTTTAATTTGACAGGACCTAACTATTGTTTATCTATTGTCCTTTGACAAAAGGGAATCAACACTAATTTATGTCATCTTTCCTAAAAACTTTCCCAAACTCTGCAACCAAGCGACATCTCTGCGATACCGTATTAAATTATCATTCTATTCTATTTACCCCTTGGTTATGAGCTCACATTCCGGAACACACAAATTCTTTCGTTTACTAGCCCTCTTCAATCCACCCTGCTCGCGAACTAGTAACATAAAACTTCGCTAGATGTCGCTACTCACTACGCGGTTTCATCCACACCTTAGATTTTGCAACTCAATGCAAATAGAGAAACTAAGTACCTTGTGTGTGATTGTGCATTGTTGGGATTCAGAATGAATTTGAGGAGCGGCTAATCCTTGCAACATAATGGTGAATTGTTGACCATTGATGGGTACAACTCGTTTTAACGTCAATAGATTACTTGACAAAAGACCGGTTTAAACATATACCTACCTACGTACTTAGTTCCAATATGAATGGTATTTGCAGTAGGTACATTTTTGTATTCCTATTCAAAGTACTTTGTAGGTCTTATGATCTAATCTTATGTTGGATTTTGCATATGAAAAAATATAAGGTGTCCGTTAAAAAATACTAAAATTCACCAGAGACTTCCAAAATACTGTTCCTGTAAAAAACAGTCTTGTCATCATCTCTGTAAGCTTTAAGAATGTAAAAGCGCGCCATCTTGTAACGAATTATGGTACTCAATGCAATACTAGTTAACTAAAAGATTAGTTATGTTCCCATGCCGCCAGAAGGTAGCAGGAAATATAATATTATAGTGTCTGACAATACAATTATTTGCTACAGATGGCGCTACCTGTTTCTATTTTGCAACCAGCCATTTTAAATTTTTTGTAAGTCGTACTAGTCGTAACCACAAAAGCCCAGAGTTTATTTATAACAATAATGATGTTTACCCAACCCAACCTTACAGCAAATTATACGTTGAAATTATGAATCGCTTGTTGACGACAATGATACAAGATTTTAGTTAAATTAAATGTAAATCTATTATTATTTTGAGATATTGCCTATGGACATCTATTTCTTATATACCTACATTTTGGAAAAGTAATCGCCAACGTCCATACCACGTTGACTACACCGGTTCTCGTCCGATCACCGAAGTTAAGCAACATCGGGCGCGGTCAGTACTTGGATGGGTGACCGCCTGGGAACACCGCGTGACGTTGGCTTTTTGTTTTTTTTTTTTAGTTAAAAAGTAGACGACTGTGTTCATTGGTTAGCTCATAAATCTTATAAACATAACTTATACATATCCATTATTTTTCAGGACTACACTTATAATATCTTCTGTCCTTTTTCCTAATGAGTTAGAAGTAAAAAAAAAATACACTGAAATTAAATTTAGTTTTTGAATAAGACGCCAATATTGCTTTTGTGAAATTCCATTCTCACATATGACCAAAGCAGACGGAAATATTATACACAGAAAAGAACATTCCACGTGACAAATAATCCATACTAGTCCATACTAATATTATAAATGTGAAAGTAACTCTGTCTGTCTGTCTGTCGGTCTGTCTGTCTGTCTGTCTGTCTGTCTGTCTGTCTGTCTGTCTGTCTGTCTGTCTGTCTGTTACGCTTTACCGCTTAAACCTCTCAACTGATTTTGATGAAATTTGGCACAGACAATCTTTAGACCCTGAGAAAGAACATAGGCTACCTGTTATCCCGGAAAAAATTGATATTCCCGAGGGAAATCTAAAAAGCGCGATATAACCGAACTCCACGCGGGCGAAGCCGCGGGCGGAAAGCTAGTCCATACTAATATTATAAATGCGAAAGTAACTCTGTCTGTCTGTCTGTCTGTCTGTCTGTCTGTCTGTTACGCTTTCCCGCTTAAACCTCTCAACCGATTTTGATGAAATTTGGCACAGATAATCTTTAGACCCTGAGAAAGAACATAGGCTACCTTTTATCCCGGAAAAATTTGATGTTCCCGAGGGAAATCTAAAAAGCGCGATATAACCGAACTCCACGCGGGCGAAGCCGCGGGCGGAAAGCTAGTAATATTATAAATGCGAAAGTAACTCTGTCTGTCTGTCTGTCTGTTACGTTTTCCCGCTTAAACCTCTCAACCGATTTTGATGAAATTTGCCACAGACAATATTTAGACCCTGAGAAAGAACATAGGCTACCTTTTATCCCGGAAAAATTTGATATTCCCGAGGGAAATCTAAAAAACGCGATATAACCAAACTCCACGCGGGCGAAGCCGTGGGCGGAAAGCTAGTCAGTAAATAAATAAGTAATTATTCTCCAAAATGACACCAACAAAGATAAAAACACAGAAACAAACTGAAATAAATCCCCACTTGAGAATCACCAGATAAATCCCTTACCAACAGGAGGCGACTTTGTAAATCACGGAGCGACATAAAGGGCAGTATTTAACGCCATATTTATGATAATAAGACCGTTGGCGCCATAATGGAAAATACAAAAAGCGCCCGCCCCGACCGTCGTAAGGCGGGCAGGCGGAGGCGGTTTAGATGATACGACACGATTTAGGTATACAATATGTAAAGAAAACCCCGTCCGACCCATAAGGATAATAAAGGTTAAGTATACACATGACCTAATAAAATATAGTTGATATGCTAATGAATTTTGAAATAATATTTTTTTTCCGCGAATCAATACCAACTTCCCCAAAATTTGGTATTTTTTAAAAGTAACAACACCATATTTGATGGTATTATGTATTATTAATGAGCGATGCGACCGCGTGCCGCGTGCCCAACCCCTTAGCACGCGCGTGTATTGCCTACCGCACATGTATTCAGATACCTCGTTTTATGAAATAATAATTATTTTCTTAGGGGGATTTTTTAAGTTTAGCCCGGCTTTGTAGGCATTAGTAGAATCGTTTATAAATAAACCCT
Organism: Sesamia nonagrioides; assembly: GCA_017933935.1. NCBI lineage: Eukaryota > Metazoa > Arthropoda > Insecta > Lepidoptera > Noctuidae > Sesamia > Sesamia nonagrioides. Next base: position 148,172 of record JADWQK010001018.1, on the reverse strand, counting down.
TTAAACACTATGGTATTTATTCATAAACGATGATTAAAGTTAAGTGACGTGCAAACCTCAAAAATGTGTGGTTAAACAGTAGCTGATCATCGTTAACTTTAAGCAACGTTTATGAATAAAGGGGATTATGTTCGCAGAAGGAAGACAGTCGTGTGAGTTCACTCCTCCGCCATGGTCCTGCCTTATTTTGTGATTGGCCGGTGCGAGCGACTTTTCGCCAGCGTCCTGGCGGGACCCCACCACCGTCATCGCTGGTGCCGCTACCACCGACATCATCTTTCGAGAACCTTCAGAACATAACAAATAAAAATAAAATGTTTGTGTGTAATATTTGATCTAGATCTATACTAATATATAAAGCTGAAGAGTTTGTTTGTTTGAACGTGCTAATCTCAGGAACTACTGGTCCGATTAGAAAAAATGTTTTTGCCTATTAATCATAGGAAGGTTTTAGGCTATATAACATCACTCTGTGACAATAGGAGCAGAGAATATAAAAAAACATATCGAAACCTACGCAGGTGACACCCCGTGGCGCAGCTAGTTAGTTATAATGGAATAACTTCCACTTACTGCCATAGTTTTAATGGAAACAACCGAAACTATTAGTTCTATTAATAATATCGCTTGCCGTTCTGCTTACATTACAACTGGCACACTGTAGGACATAAAAAAGTATACCAGCCGATTATAAATCGGATAGGCAATGCGATACGACTAATCGTCGCCCTCATTTTAAAGTCGCTAATCCTAAAGACCCCTTTTAGTCTTAACTTATTGTTATTGCAAGTTTTAAGCCTTAGTTTTATGTGAGGATCGGCGGGCCTGCATCTATTTACTTTATATAGATTTACTGGCGCCTGGCCAAGGAATGACGCCACTTGAGGTGAACTTAAGGCTCTAATGATAATATACGGTCAGTTTGTGGACGATGTCTGATAAGATGGGAGATGCTGGTGTTATATGTTGGTGAAGTGTTTTAAAAAGAATTTATTTGCCTTTTGTGACCTGGGTGTTTCTTAACTGTCCATAAATTTTTGACATACCTACCTGCCGCAAAACGAAGTTGAGAAAGTAATGTTTGGTGAGTTTTCTCTCTTTTCAAGGGATATTTTTAGGAAAATCATTCATAACATTCTTAACAATGTTATTGACACTGTTACGGATTTTATGATACATTTCTTTTTCTTCTTCTTCAGCCTATAGAGGTCCACTGCTGGACAAAGGCCTGCCCTAAGGATTTCATTGCTTCTGGGGTTTGCCATAATCCTCACGCTTGACAGCCTGGTTAGGGATCACAGTTACTAGTTATTCCACGTTTGAAGCGCTGCAGCCCGCTTCCCTGGTGAGGTTTCCCTTAATTGCCTCTTACGACACCTACGGGAGGATATGGGTTGGTACTATTATAAGCCCGGTACCACACGGGCGTGAATCATTTCATTATTACTTAAAATCGTGATAAAAGTGTATTAGCTTTATTTTATGTATTTTAGTTTTAGACATCAGGACGAGCTTGTTAGTTTCCGACAATCCTGAAAGATGGAAGAAGTGCCGGGAGGTCTCAGTCCAGGAGTGGAACAGCGAAAGCTAGTAAAAAATGGGGTTTTGTAATTTTGATAATACTGTGAAATCGGTCAAGCTATTGCAATATTATTGAAATTTGAACTTTTCTTTGAGGCTTAAAATGAAAATGTTGGGCAACCTTGACGTTTCGTTAAACCAAAATCCGAAACTTCGGTTATCGGCCATTTACATACCCGTGTGGAAGCATGAGAAACAGGGAGTAAAGTTCACTCATCCTCCATTGAAAAGGGAGGATCCTCCGACCAGACGGGTGTTATGTCTGGCGGGCACTTGCCCAATGCTTGAAATTGGGAAGTTGTATATATGCTAGTCGCACGGTAAACTCTGATTGCGAGATGTAGAATTCGTGTGACGTCAGTATGACGCGTTGTTTATTTGTGGCGTTTGTAGGTACCGCCACACCAGTATCAGCTAGGTTATATGTTGGTCCAAATGGGATTCGCGGCCATAACGAATATTTGTTTTTTTTTTAAATTATTGTCACAAGCATTTTATCTATAGTCTTATTATTTGTGTTGCAGGCAACAGAACTACAACATCATTAACTGTTCAGCTAATACGATTCACCCTGGTGATTGAGTGGAAGACAGACATACACTGAAGTCCGATACTGGAGTCTGATATTAGGGTCCCGTGTTTACTTTTTGGGTATGGAGCCCCAAAAATCACCAATGCGTCTCTTTACGTTCATATTACAGCGACTTCGCTCGCGTGGAGTTAGTTATGCTCCACTCCTGTTGGTCGCAGCGTGATGTTATATAACCTTAAACCTTCCTGGATTAATGGGCTATCCAATGCAAAAAGAATTTTTCAAATCGGACCAGTAGTTCCTGAAATTAGCGCGTTCAAACAAACAAACTCTTCAGCTTTATATATTAGTATAGATTAAGACTGTCATGAAAGCATGATTATTTTTTTAAGCTGTGATGAAATCGTTAATGGTAAAGCGCGCTAGTTTATTAAGAGCCTATTCACTAAAAAAAGAAAACTGAGTCAATAGAATGGAAAGCAGTTGAGCGTGGTGATGTCATGTTAAAACCCAACAACACGACCAACGATGCTGCACCAGAGGGAGATTGTTCTGGAGACCCTTCACGACCAAACCCCCGACACAACAACATGTGGCGCATCGTACCCGGCACACATCGCAATACAACTGATAAGGCCCGTCCTCCGTACGGCTTCACCAGACATCATACTGGAACACGACGAATCGCTTGATGGCAAAACTTTGTCTAGTGGGTGGTAATTCTAACTTATGGAGTTGTATTGCTTATTATAATAATTATATTTCCATAAGGCGTATTGTAATTTATATCATACCTACTGTTACCCTCATTAAGACGTATATGCTTATCTATAAATTTATATGCTTCCCACTCTTAATGTATCATTATCATAAAGAAAATCGTATTCACACAAAACCTACAGAATATATACATAAAGCAAAGGCATCTCAGTTCCCACATAAAGAGGAATGAAAGCCACAGTAGCAGTCACCGCACGGACAGACAAACAAACAAATATAAATAATGCGGCAAGTAGAAAGGAGTGAAATGGTATTTCTCCACCCTATATAAAAGAACGGGTGTTGGTATACGAGGGAGGATATCCCGGGAGGCATCTGAGGATAGCGGTATTACTTTCTCATATAACTTTTAAATAAAAATTTTGTTGACGTTCAAATTGCCTTTTACGTGCTTATTTGATTTTATTTTATGTGGGGTTAAGAAATAATCGCATGGTTCAATCAATCTCAGGATAAGCTTCGTCTCTCCTCCGTACCTCGTAAAACCGTTGATCTCGAATGTCGATCGTGGATCTATGGTAATTTTATTCAAGTTTCATATCAAAAACACACAAGTAACAAGAGATTTACCAGTTATATATTTGATTATGCTTTTAGAACGCGAACAAACTCAATTAATACCGAAATATTTTATAGTTATCTTACCTACCTGCTGCCTACGAAAGAGATACCGTGGTCAAGTTCAAGTGACACGGGTGGATTTTAGTCTTAAAATCTGACATGATATGTCATGTCAGTTTTTTTAATTCCCATCCAAAAAGAAGACAAAAAATACAAAAAGAATACAAACATTTTCTGTCTTTCAGTTGTTGTACTATAGAAGCCGATAGTAACTCTTTTTGCTATAACTTGACCGCAATCATGCCTGAAAACAGTGATGCAATCATTGATGATAAAGCGCGCTAGTTTATCAAGAGCCAGACTCCAAAAAAAAACTTAGTGATTGGGCAGGAAGACTGCAGTTGAGCGAGGTGATGCAATGTTAAACCCAACACGACCAACAGTGCTACTCCTGAGGGAGATTGATCTGGAGATCCTCCACGCCCAAACTCCCGACACAACAACATTTGGCGCATCGTACCCAGCACACATCGCATCACAACTGCTCAGACCCGTCCTCCGCACGGCTTCACCAGACATCATGCCGGAACACGACAAATCGCTTGGCGGCAAGATTTTATCTGGTGGGTGGTAACTTCGGCCGGCAGCCGTGATTCAGGTGCCTATCACCGAGAAAACAAAAAATATATCATCAAGCATATAAATTAAAGTCTTATCCGTAACTACTGTAAAGCGATTCTGTGACCGTTTCAGTGTGAAAACTTAGATGAAGTGAGTGTGGAATGAGTTATTATTCCAACAAATACTAGGGATTGAAAGCTCATTCAAACTTCATTTCACGACGAGAACAAAATCGGTCGGCTAGTTGAAACTAATATTTCAATCCCCGGGTCCTCATCTCGTGTGTACCCAACAACAGAAGTCCCTTTTATGTCGCTATTGATGCGATATTTTTATTTCCTAGCCGCTCAATACTGGAGCGAGATCGAATTCACACAATACAACTTCAACATTCTGTATCATAACATATTACAATAACTTGAAGAAGAAATTACGAGTCAAACTTTTTGTAATTGCAACTGATTTAGGTGAAATATTATGTAAATAGTTAAAGGGAGAAAGTAAGTATTTTCATATATTTAGCATAGAGAAAAACCGAAGTAAGCGTGTTTGAAATACTCGTCGCTACGTAATTACTATTATTTCGTAGCTTCTACGACGCTACGAGGCTACGGCGCTACGAGACTTCGACGCGCTACGAATTTTAGTAGCTACTGACTACGCAGTTTCTCAGACAACTTTTATTACATGCTTTTTATTAGCTTCACTTGTATGTTTGATTGCTTGTTTGTTTGTTTGTCCGTCTCTAACTCTTTGGACTACGAGTGAGCGGCTCATTACTGTAAAATGTCCCACCGTTTTCAATACGTTCGGTCGTTCGTTTTTTTTTTTTAAAAAAAGAATATCGAACTAAAAAGTTGAAAATAAATATAGTTTAAAAAATAAAAAAACATGCTTTTAAAGAATATCAAACTAAAAAGTTAAAAATATTTTTTAAAAAGCGTGAGGTGCTTAATATAGCTATAAAAATTATGGCACAAAGCGCACCGCGCTTTTTTAAAAATTATTTTTAACTTTTTACTTTGATATTCTTTAAAAGCATGTTTTTTTTAGTTTTTTAAACTATATTTTATTTCCTGACACCTTTGCAGTCTGTTTTTTGAGAAAAGTGATGTATTATTTATGTTACCTATCTAGTATAGATTATTTTTATAATGTCCGAAGCGAAGAAAATATAATTTCTCATTGTTTTCATAATTCCGCTATATTAAGAGAAATAACACACAGTACTTTACAACAATTTACCCAAAGGCACAGCCTTATACAAAGCAATTAAGCCCTTCCACACCGCCACAATAACACAATCTAACGTCAATCGCGGCCCACGACACGTACGTCTTAGCCGCAGGCCACAATAACGATGGCCCACGTGACCCGTGGACCGTCATGCCCACGACTGGACACACAGGGTATTGTTTGCGTGGTATTCTGCCCTTACTGTCATTGTGGCATCAATTGTAAATGAAGTAATTAACGACATAGAGAAATGGTTGCTCTTGATATTTATGTACCCTTTCCGTTACACATCGTATAGAGCAGGGATGGCGAACCAATGGCACGCGTGCCGTCGGTGACACGTAACAAAATAATTTCGGCACGGCATAATTTCAAAAATTTCTTTAAAAACTAACAATGGACCTCACTAAATTGGTGACTGCAGGATTCCGAGAAACGTCAAGAGAGATTTAAAATAGCAATAATACGCAAGTATAATTATAGTATTTTTTCCTGTAATCAGTAAAGTCATTAGTAATAAGTAAAGTATAATTTATTTGTAGGCACTTCATGGCCACTTGAAATTTTTAATGGGCAAAAATGGCACGTAGATGCATAAAGGTTCGCCATCTCTGGTATAAAGGGTCAAATTAATTTGCAATTAAATTAAGAATAGCATGACTTAATTCCGCCATCTCCGTTCCATCATCAGACGACCCGTCGTACGGGAAGTATCCACCATTAATTTGTTGACACCACTACGATCCGGTCGAAGCGTTCCGCCTCGTCTTTTATACCGCGTACATCGAGGGACTGGAACCATTTACCAGCGGCGGTCTTTCTGTCTGACTACAATTTAAGTGTCTTCAAGGCTAGACTCAATAGGCTCTTAATAAACTAACGCGCTTTACCATCAACAATTGCATCACTGCTTACCATCAGACGGGATTGCGGTCAAGCACTAGTTTATAACATTAAAAAAAAAACAACTAGCATATGTCAAAGGACGTGATGGGTCGATTGATACCTAAACTAAAACCTATGGTACCTAAAATAAAAACTTTTTTCGAAAAAAACCGACTTCCAAATAAAGTGAAAAATAAAAGTCTTTGGTTTTGTATTTTCGTTTTTTACTACCGACTTCCGAAATTAGTTATTTTTCACTTTGTAGTGTTTTGTTGCGAATCGGTTGATTTTTTTATGGTTCTATTTTTACCTTTTTAGTTGATAAAAGCAGGGTTGACTTTAACAGTGAAATTGGGACCACAGGTGAAGCACCACCAAGTTCTGAAAAACAAACATAAAAAACATATAGTGGAATGAGAACCTTTTTAGAAGTCGGTCCAAAATTTAAATAAGATAAAGGATGCAGTGGAATAAAAATATTTGTTTTGTGACTCCTTCCAGACATCATGCTAATACGATTTGTCAAATTTATTTAGGAGATTTTCAACTAGTGCGATTTACCATCAACGATTGCGTCACTGCTTACCAACAGGCGGAATTGCGGTCAAATTATAAAAGAAAAAAAAACATTTTTTTCTTCTGTAATTAGAAACTAGTGCTTTACCGCATTCTCGCCTGATGGTAAGCAGTAGATATATCCTGAAATCATTGACAGAAAATATAATAAATAAATAAATATATACGGACAAATCACACAGATTAAGCTAGCCCCAAAGTAAGATCGAGACTTGTGTTATGGGATACTAACTCAACGTTACAATATTTATAATAGATACATATATAGATAAACATCCAAGACCCAGGCCAATCAGGAAAAGATCGTTTTCCATCATGACCTGGCCGGGGATCGAACCCGGGGCCTCCACGTCGCAGGCAGGCGTGTTGACCGCTGCGCCACGGAGGACGATTTATTCAAAATTCCTCAAATAATAAATTAATACAGTTAACCTTAAACGTAATTCATAAATCTAAGTCTTACGTACCTGAAATAGGAAACCCCAGTTAACAAATGTTCAAATTGAGTAGTAATTTTTAGAAAATTGTTGTCCGAATAAGAACAAGCTTCAAGAAAGTTTTATATATCAATCATCTCATGCCTGTAACCAGTATAAAATCCACGTGAAAATCCAAGTAATGTTTGTACGATACCAAAATAGTGTTGTGCGGATTTCGCGTTACAAAATTGCCGCGTAGTGATGTGCGCGCCGCTGCATCAAACGACATTATATCGATAGCGAACGTTATGATACATGTGGGCTGGGAAATGTTTGCTAATTGCCCCGATTGCTCATTAGAGTATAAGATGAAATGCTGCTTGCAAATAGGCCATTTGGTATATAGAGTGTATCAAAATGCCCTCGTGGAGCAAAGATACCTACTTAAATGACACGGGACTTTTTTTTTTTTGTTGGGATGGGAAATCATCAAATGACTTCTCCCGCTCTGGTCGGAGCAGAAGGGCGTGTCAGACTTTTACTGACTAAAACCCACCCGTATTTCTTCACTTGCCTGTGGGACGGCCAGGGCCACGGTTTCTTGTTTAACCAACCCGCAACCCTGACCCAGGAGGCATCGGTCTTCGTGGACCCCGTCACGATGTGCTGACATCTCTTTGAGCCGCGCGTTAAACACGGCGCGCCGTCGACTCGGGATGACACGGGACCTTAGACCCTCTAGCATCTTACTGACCGGCGGTGTGAATTTATTAATACTCTAGCGAACTAAATACACAGCAGAAAAACTGTGAACGTTGTATATAAAACATAGCGGCCCGCTGGTCCTACCCCGCCCTCGCCGGTCTATATAATCGAAAATATTCATTTAAATCATATACTGTAAAGGGCGCTATAGATCTATATTAAATCAACAATGTAACGAAGGCATTAAATTGGATAAGGATTAATGTTGTATTGGTTAAAATCGCATCGAAAGTTAGACGGTATTTGTCATAAAAAGTAAATGACAAAAAAAGTTTTGTGGGATATCCACAAGAGATTCATGTTAAAATATTAGTTTTATTCTGTGTCTATAGTTAATGCTTTACATTTATACTCTATGGTAAAATTCGCGCCTATTCAATGGTTTGATACTTTTTGTTTACTCTGGGGGCATCATTAAAGGACAGTTGTTGTACTAGTAAAACTTCTATTATTTCCAAGTAAATTCCACATCATCCAATAACTCTAACGATTCATATACCATCGTGGACTTTTTTATAGACCTTTTCAATGTATATAATATTTAGTACCTACATTATTTTGAAAAATCTCGTAGGGTTCAGCCTGCGTTTCACTGCAAACGCGGAAAAAATGTAATTATTTACGACATCACACTAGAAACCTCAAAAATAATAGTATTTCTCCACAATTTAATGGATGTTATAATACATATTGTTACGGGCTTGGGGTACTTAAACGCCGGTTAAGGGCAACGAAGGTACAGACGATCATAGGCAATGACAAGTAGAACGTAGCTGATGTCGCACCGAAGTCTTCTCTTACGTCCACGAAGTCCGTGTCGTAAACACACAATAACACTACAGATGTTACTTCACGTAGTACTCAGAGTTCTCGTTACAGTTGTCGCAGTAGGTATTCTCAAAGATCGCTTCTTATCTGTCGCTGTTTTCGTATCGATAGTCGAATGCAGACTGACTCTGCGCTGGCGTCACGGCGCTATATATAGGCCAGCTGATCGAACATTCCAGAATCCTCTAGACGTAATAATAATACGGCATAACTTCGAGGTCACCGGCCAAGTAAGTACCTACGGTAATTCCCGGAAACGGGTTTCTAGAAATTTCGTTGTCGACACTTTGTTGATAAAACTGTTGAGACCTGTACCATTCGATAGGCCATCCTAAGTCTAGCAATGCGTTTTTATATTGTGCCTAGAAAATGTCTAGATCTGGGGAAATAGGGCTTTAAAGTGACACACTGCATGTCACGCGATATTGAACCTTATGCCATCGACATAAGGTCCATTCGTAACAATATAAACCTTCCTCTTTAATCTATCTATTAAAAATCCGCATCAAAATCCATTGTGTAGCTTTAAAGATTTAATCATACATAAGGAAAGAGAAAGTGACTTGGTTTTATAATATGTAGTGATAAGTACATGCTTAACATTCTAGCCGTGAACACATGACGTCACAAAAACGTTCATAACTTCATAACAAAAATATCCCTTTCAAATCCCGAATAAAACAACGGCATTATGTAGAACAGACGTAGTTGGTAGGTAGATGGTCGTCTGTAGCCCGAGGGCGGTGCAGCGACGCGGGAAAACGGTACATAACACGATATTGTGGCCGATACACCGGATTGTTTACTGTACATGTACGGGCAACGTTCTTCGGAAACGAGGTTATCGGAGAATGAGTTTGTAAGTTTCGCCATTAAAATAATAATAATACATTTATTTGCTCAAAACATGGTATAACAGGTCTTACAGATATGGTACAAACATGTATTGCCAGGTTTGACTCAGCACACAAATTTGAATACAAATAAAAGAATACAAAATACTTAACATTTTGTGTCAAAAAACTGTTTCAGACTTTAAAAGTTATGTTGGTTCAGCAATGCACTCAATTTTCGCTTAAAACAGTATTTTGTATTTTCCAACTTAAATTCACCATTTATTTATTTTTATTTATATATTCTTTATTTATTTATATTTATAGATATATTTTTTTTTCATACATCGAACAAAATACTTTCAATACAAAAAAAAAACATACAATGGGCGGCCTTATCGCTAATGCAATCTCTTCCAAGCAACCAAAGAATGGACAGATTCTCCCGAACCACAAATAGGACTGTCGTTGATGCAAATATTATTAATACAATATATTGAAATATATACATCATTACATACATATACATAGATACTGAACATAACAGGTAAGCAAATAAATTAGCCAAAAAGTGTTTGTTGAACGAGATCATAACGACAAATGTCTTCAAGGCTACAGTGAATAGGCTCTTAATAAACTAGTGCGCTTTACCATCAACTATTGCGTCACTGCTTACCATCAGGCGGGATTACGGTCAAGCGCTAGTTTATAATTTTTATTTTAAAAAAAGTAGTGTTCCTTCACAAGTCTCTTGAATTCCTGCAACGACTGCGCGCGTTTTATTTCAATTGGCAATGCATTCCACAAACGAGGGGCCTGATCAGTGAAAGATTTATCAAGGAATCACCATGATAACAAGACACCAATATATTTTACTAACACTCTCGCTTGTTTCCAGCCAATTGATTCTGTAACAATCTCACAGAGAACAAGTTAGGTGAAATGAGTTCAGAGTGATAATTAATAATATTTATTTGCATAAACAGATGATGACTGATTTGTCAATAGTGTCAGTCAAGCCACGGATAGGTACACTACGGGACAAATGTACCACGACAAGTATCGGCGACATGTCAAGCGACAACGGCCGATTTCGCCTGACAAATATGGCGACAACCATTGATATAATATCAAACTAAGGTAGATAAGTCACTAGCACGCACTGAAAATGAAGCGTACAAAAGATTATAATTCTAATCTCTTGCCTTAGTCACTCTCGATACACTCGTAAAAACAAACGACAAACACTAACAGCGCAAATGACAAACACTAGCCATCTTTTTCTTCTCTATGCTTTAGATTGCGCCCCATCTCACTCAAACTGTACCAATGAGTGAAATGTACGCAGAATAAAAAATTTGCATGTGTGTGCTGCTGCTCCGATCGGCATATTTATTTCGGTTAATTTGTTAGAGCATATCATATCTGTTTAATATTATATCAATGGCGACAACGCGCAACTTATGTCCGCAGCGACGTCAGATGAAGTCGTGCGACTTGGCGAAACTTCACCTGACATATCTGGTGTCTTCGACTTATGTCCATAGCAACGTAGTAGTAAAGGTAGTTGGCGACACTTGTCGCCCGATGTTACCAGACATGTCGAGCGAAGTCCGACAACGTCGCGCTAACGAAGACGATTGACCACGCGACGCGATAAATCACGTGGTCAATCGTTCCCGCAATTGGTTGGTTTGGTATTCGATTTCGCTTAGCTACGAAGCGATGTTGCATTGGCTACAGGCCCCGATCTGACGTCGCTGGCGACCCGTGTCGCGCGATGTTGTCAGACATGTCGACCGAAGTCCGGCAACGTCGTGCTACTTCACCCAAAGTCGCTGGCGACACGTGTTGCACGACATTTGTCCCCTAGTGTGCTTGTGGCTTAATTATTAATCCCTAGCTTTAGTTGGAATGAGAGCTTACTCGCTCACTTCACCTGAGCTTTTACTGTGAGATGAGATGTGTGAGATGGTCACCGAATCCCACCGCTGGGGTCCAAAAATAAGTGATAACTTCTATTCTATGTCCATAAGAACAAACGCTAGATTTTCCTCAACAATTTTCCTCAATTTGCGGCTGTGTCCACCTGTACAGTGACCTGTCGGTAACCGAATCATGTCGGCCGCTGTTTCAATTTCACGTGCGTTTGCCAATCAAACGCCGCGCCGCTATAATGACATTCTGTGTAAAATTATATTTTATTTCACGGGTATTTTTATACGGATAAGAATGAACAGAAAGCATACCAATCTATTACAAGATGGAAGAGTAGTTACATTTTAATGAACAGTAAGTATTTAGAGATTGGATGGCAGCTGTGCCCTTTTCTATATATAAAAAAAAATATTTGAACCTTCATTAATGTAGTATTTTCGGGTCTGGCTGTATGTCTACGTCTAGATATGTGAGTTTATATGTTTGTAAACGCATCCACGATGCAGGAGAAAATCCTAGTGTGGCGCAACTTTTTTTTTTCCTTTTGACGATTGTAACTAAAAGTAAATATTGTAAAGCTTCTCTATCGAAAACATGTTCTATTGACATAATTCTTATGTAAATAAATTATCTGACTATTGGACAATCAAACCTAAAGGTGTAGAATGGCAAACTGGGCCCAAGTTACCTACCACTGGTTTGAATAAAATCATGTTACGGACAAAACTGCTTTAAATACGGTTGGAAAAGTTACCCCTGTTTTACTGTAGATTCTATCTCTTAGAAATAGCAAGGTAAAAAATATCATAAACGTTAATCCCGGTTATAAACCATCTGTAAGTCAAATTTCATCTAAATTTGTTCATCTTTTATGTGAAAGAGTAACAAACATGTACAGTATGTAAAGAAAACCCCGTCCGACCCATAAGGATAATAAAGGTTAGGTAAATATGACCAAACAAATGACAGCCTCCGTGGCGTAGCGGTAGCGGACGCGGCCGCTGCGCAAAGTTCGGGTGTACATATAGGGTTCGATCCCCGCATAGTGCAAGTATTTGTATGCATGAATATGAATCCTTGCACTGGTCTGGTCGTGCCTCGGAAAGCACGTTAAGCCGTTGGTCCCGGTTGCACTACAAACATCTAGTGGCAGTCGTTACGGGTTGTTGGAGCCCTCAACTTTTGAGGGCTCCAAGAATTGGTCTAACTGCAATGCTTCGATATCGCCTTCGGGTTGTGGAGGTCAGACGGCAGCTTCACGGAGAATGTCGAAGTTTAGCCATTTCAGCAGTTGGACTGGTAAAGCGGACCCCAGACTCGAAAGCTAAAAAGTCTTCGGATGCGACTGGAATTAACGCTGAGATGATGTTGATGAAACATGACCAAACAAAATATTAAATTTTACATAATCATCATAGTAACAATACTAACAAATTTTGAAATAATATTTTTTTTCCGCGAATTAATTCCAACTTCCCCAAAATTTGGTATTTTTTTAAAAGTGACAACATCATTTTCGACGGTATTATTATGAGCGATGCGACCGCGTGCCGCGTGCCCTGCCTGCCTTTGCCCGCGCATGTATTGCCTACTACACATGTATTAAGTTACTTCCTTTCACGAATTATTATTATTTTTAGGGGTATTTTGTTTAAGTTAAGCCAGGCTTTGTATTAGTTATCGATACCTAACAATACCTTCACGGATCGGACAGGGTTTTCTTTACATATTGTATAAATTTTCAAGTTTATAATATTAGTCGGAAGTAAGTTTCCTGAAATAACATAAAATATAGAACCTCCTTTCTCTTTCTTTCCATCTTTTCAACCAAATATTTCCATTGAAACTATAATCAAAGCCACACTAGAGTACCCACACAGCCAAATAGTTTGGGGGACACGTCCGTATGCCCACAATTAGGAACAGAGGTGACCATTAGGATGCATTCAGCCAGGAATTGTTTGTACCCGCGGCTTGTCTCATGCAAATTGGATACAGTCGGCGAGCGACGTATGGCGTGGAGCGTGGATCCTGTGTGCGTATATTATTAAATGTTTGCCGGGTTGTAAGTGGGCTTTGAACAGTAACTAGAAATATCTTGTTCTACTGTTCAGTGCTTTAGTTAGGCCTTATTATTGTCTGCCGGCAGAAGTGACCAGCCACCAAACACAGCCTGGACTAGAGTCAGTACGCAAATTTGAATACAAAATAAGAACTGAACATTTTGTGTCAAAAAACTGTTTCAGACTATAGAAGTTATTTTGGTTTAGCTATGCAGTCAATTTTCGTTTAAACGGTATTTTGTATTTTCCAACTTAAATTCACCATTAATTTATTTTTATTATTCTTGATTGCATACATTCAACAATACAAAACATACAACGGGCGGCCTTATCGCTAATGCAATCTTTTCCAAGCAACCAAAGAATGGACAGATTTTCCCGAACCACAAATGGGACTATCGTTGATGCAAATATTGTTGATACAATCACCAGACAGTCTTGCTGCCAAGCGATTCGTCGTGTTCCGGCATGATGTCTGGTGAAGCCGTACGGAGGACTGGTCTGAGCAGTTGTGTTGCGATGTGTGCCGGGTATGATGCGCCAAATGTTGTTGTGTTGAGAGTTTGGCCGTGGAGGGTCTCCAGATCAATCTCCCTCTGATGCAGCATCGTTGGTCGTGTTGTTGGGTTTGCATTGCTACACATCGCACAACTGCCGTCTTCCTTCCTATTCACTAAGATTTTTAAGTGAATGGGCTTAATAAACTAGCGCGCCTTACCATCAACGATTGCATCACTGCTATTACTACTACTACTATCAGGTGGGATTGCGGTCAAGAACTAGTTTATAATTATTAAAAAGATATATGCATATTATACAAGCTCAAAACAATTTAAGTAGATTATGAAGCACTGCACATATAAAAATGTAAAAAAATATCAATATGACTGCAGCATCACGTAGTTTGAAACACCGTACTGCAAGCGCAGTCCAAATGTGTGAAGTATGGTAGGTGAAACGTATTCACTCTGCTCTAGCAGTGATCGCTGAACATTATAAACAGAATGTAACAAAATACACTGCATTATTTATTCTTCTTTGTAGCTATTCTCTAAATTATTATTTTTTTTTATAACGTTGCTCCACAGCCATCCATACTGTCCATACTGTAATATTATAAATGCGAAAGTATCTCTGTCTGTCTGACTGTCCTCCTTTCACGCCAAAACTACTGAACCGATTGTAATGAAATTTGGTACACAGATAGTCTAGAGTCTGAGAAAGGACACAGGCTATAAAACATCCCGCTATGACCAATAGGAGCAGAGCAGGAATAAAAAATGTTGCGAAATCGGGAGCAAACGCTGACGTACATATTGCTCCCATTATTTTAACAGGCGCTTATTTTATATCAACAGAGCTCTTTCAGTTCGAAGCTTACGCGGGTGAAATCGCGGGACACAGCTAGTCGTATATAAAAATCGTTTCTAGAGGTAAATTATGTCTATGATACATTGGGAAAAACACCTTTTTTTAAAAAAATAAATGCCGTTGCCCCACTCTAGGAATTTCTCCTGTATCGTGGGTGCGTTTACAAACATATAAACTCACATACATAACCTACCAGACCCAGAACAACTACTTGTAGGTCATACAAATATTTATTCCGTGCGTGAATCGAACCCGCGACACACATCGCAGCAGTCAAACATTTAACCACTACGCCAACCGTGCCATCAAAACTTTTGTAAGACAACTAAAATTGCATGGTGTATAAGCAAATTAAAAACAACCAAAAATTTTTGATATGTTGTTACTTACTTGAACTATGAGTTTCACGAGCTAACTCATCGGACGATCCGCTTATTTTGACTCAGTACTTATATGTTAACCCCTACACATAAGAACGAGGCCACACTAAAGGATTGTCTAGTGATTGTGGAATGGAATAAAAATCTAATACAAACGTGAATAAAACCGAAAATGGAATGAAGGATACCAAACACCGACATTCTTTTTTTTTTCAAATTTTTAAATTCAAATTTGGAAGAACGGAGATAGGTGCCGTATTGATAGCCAGTATTGAAGTCAACTTTAATGTTGCATAAATACCTTTTGTTTGATACATCGTTTCGAATGAACTGAACAAATGTTAGTGTTTATAATCCCATATAAACTGTCTATGGAATATCTTAATTTGACAGGATTAAAGTAAAATGTTTTCTTCTATCCTTTTTTTAATGCAATAGAAAGAAAATATGCACTGAAATTAAAATTTGTTGATTCTCATCCTAATTTGAATAAATTAGGCTGACTTTTTATTTAATACAGTTTTCATCTGTAAAGAGTTTCAAAAAATAAATAGCCTCCCCTAATTGCATGTTGTGCTCTACAGCTGAGTATCGGGATATAATATTAATTAATTTACCTATAGTAAACAATTCTTCCAAAAAAAAAAAATAAGAATGACAGCTAGCTGTCAAATTCTTATACTAGTGACAATAGCGATATCTGAAGTTAGCAAGGGGCAGTTTTGATTACCATTTTTTGAGTTGAGTATAGAGAACATTCATGTTTAGCGCGTTTTTTCCCAGTGTGGACAATTTTTCGAAATATGTACGCTGAAGGAAATAAATTTCTACACAGTAGGATTTGTAGGATTAATGTGTGGGACAATAGGGTTTGTCTTTACTATGTATGATTATGTTTAATTAAACACAATAAAGACAAACCATGCCGTCCAAATATGGCAGCTACTTTGCTGCTAAAGTAGCATTATGTACACCCAAGCCCAAAATCATTTCATTTTGTTTTTGTCTTCAGCCTTCCAGGTAAGAGTGAATTAGCATCTTCTGGGCATGCTCGTTCAACAAAAAGTTCATTTTATAAACCCAGATGTTAATTTAACAGATGTAATGTCAATAAAGGCTCATACCTAGGTACTAATGTCAAATTCCTGTACTAATAAACGCACACATTGAACATTTAAATGTCAAATTAGTATATGTGATAATACCGCCGGGCGAAATCGAGGTCAAAAGCTCGCCCATATGGCCTGAAAATAAAACATAATATAAACATATTAAATACTTTGAATAAGACGTGTATTAACTACGTGCCAAAACGTAGCTGCGTAGCTTAGCTTAGCGTAGCGTAGCTTCGCGTAGCGTAGCTTAGCTTAGCGTAGCTTAGCATAGCGTAGCGTAGCTTAGCTTAGCGTAGCTTAGCGTAGCGTAGCTTAGCGTAGTGTAGGTAATGTAGATGTAGTTGTACTGGGAAACCAAGTCAACTCAGTATTTTTATAAGTTTTTCAAATCCAATCAAAATATTTTATTTCAAATACAGTTTGTATCGTCATAAATTAGGTGCACGGTTTCAATTTCAAACTAAAACTCAAAGCACTTATTTAATTAAATTATACGATTTGGGTATCATTTAAATTGTCAAAATCAAATCGTCAGTGAGTTATTAGAAAGTTGAAGGTTATCAATTCCAAACCGTAGGTAGATCTCTATGGAGAAGAACGGGTTAGAACCTCCAAGGACTCTTTTTTTGATCAAAATATTTTTCATAATCCTAGGTAGGTACCTACTTACCTTATTTTTACCCGACTACGGCAAAGCAAAAGGAGGGTTATGATTTTGACAGGCTATGTATGTATGTATGTATGTATGTATGTATGTATGTATGTATGTATGTATGTATGTATGTATGTTCATCTGTTCCCTCGTAACTTCTAAACTACTTATTCGAATTCGACAAATGACATATCATTAGAAGCGTCTTAATTGTCTGCTGGTTATAGGCTATATAGAGTTTCACAAAATCTAATGTGGCGCCCTCTAGCGGACAAAATATACAGAGTAAAAAAAAAAAGTTAAGATAAATATGCCGTGTTTGGTATCATTTAAAAGGGCTTTACTTGTACATTTTGAATATATATATATTACTAGCATTTGCTTGTGACTTTACCTGTATTCATGGGCTGATTGCATATAATTCACATCTTTTTTTTGTTTTTCGTTCATAGATAGCTTCTTTACTACTTATCAGAATAAGACCACTGCAGAACCATTAGAAGGGCCTTGATATTCTGTTGCTTATGAGCTATAAAGCTTGTCACCAAATTTAGTATTACGCCCTCTAGCGGACAAAAAGTTCTATGTTAATATAAAATTAAAATAAATAGGTATACTGTATTTGGTATCATCTGAAAGAGCTTCACGAGTACTTTATGTTTGTACATAATCCCGAGTAATGCTTCGTAGAAATTTGAATGTAAACCAGGGTTTGGTAAACGGAGCTATGGGAGTGGTGAAGGCCTTCGAATGGCCTGCTCTTCGGCGCGATCAGTTGGAACAGGAGAACAGCCATGCGCTGTTCTCATACAATTTGACGACGCATCCTTAGAAGCAGATATTAACAGACTTATCAAAATCAAGCCTTCCCTCACTGAATTTGACGGCTTGAGGGGGTCTGGGCAAATTCAGCGTAAAATGCTCCCGCTGATTCTTTCTTGGGGTTGTATTGTACATAAATTACAAGATTGTACTCTAGATATAAAGTTATCAATCTAGGAAAGTCATTGTTTGCTAAAGGACAGGCCTATGGCGCTCTCAGGCTCTCAGTAGAGTCAAAACCATAGAGGGATTATTTATAAGTGCCTTGGATCATAATAAATTACTTAAAAACCCACATAACAGTCGATCGTTAGCAGAATTAGATAGATTAAGAAATCTTCCCAGGTCCTCTTAATATGTTTTTTTTTTTAATAATTATATACTAGCGCTTGACTGCAATCCCGCCTGATGGTAAGCAGTGACGCAATCGTTGATGGTAAAGCGCACTAGTTTATTAAGCCTATTCACTTAAAAAACTTAGGAATAGGAAGGATGACGGCAGTTGAGCCAGGTGATGCAATGTTAAACCCAAGACCAACACGACCAACGATGCTGCGCCAGAGGGAGATTGATCTGGAGACTCTCCACGACCAAATTCCCGACACAACAACATTTGGCGCATCGTACCCGCCACACAACGCAACACAACTGCTCAGACCCGTCCTCCGTACGGCTTCACCAGACATCATGCCGGAACACGACGAATCGCTTGGCGGCAAGGCTTTGTCTGGTGGGTGGTAACTTCTGCCGGCAGCCGATGTTATGGCCTACCACCGTTAGAAAAACATCCAATCTATTTATACTAATGACCTCATCCACTAATTCATGACCCATTCGCTGCCATCGACGCAAATGTGCGTCGCTACTACGAAAAACCTACTCAGCTTCATACGAGCTCGGAGCTCGGGTCGGCTTCGGAGCTTCATACGGGGAAACCG
Organism: Sesamia nonagrioides; assembly: GCA_017933935.1. Taxonomy (NCBI): domain Eukaryota; kingdom Metazoa; phylum Arthropoda; class Insecta; order Lepidoptera; family Noctuidae; genus Sesamia; species Sesamia nonagrioides. The sequence goes on along the minus strand of JADWQK010001018.1, from coordinate 129,276 downwards.
TTGCTATACGCGCTACGATCAACGTGCTACGAAATAGTAAAATAGGACATCTCTACAAATTACTATACGTCGATACATAAGTCAAAAGAGATGTCGGATGTTAACTACCTAGTTTTTAGTTCGTTAATTTAACTTTTGTTAATATTATGCGCCACAAATACACTTTAACACCAAAATAGTACAAATAATAAAAAGTAAAAAAACTAAAACCCAACTACGACAAAAAACGACGCTGAAAAAGTATAAAACAAGATTTTCAGAATACTGAACTGAACAGAGTTGCTAATATAGTTGCAAGTAAATGGACACAGTAGACTTACCAAGATGCCTTCGTTGTAAATTGACAATAATGTCATACAATACTATTTTGAAGTATGCAATATTCACTATTTAGAGATAAATTTTCATGTTTGGAAAGGCGTAGTCACACGTTATATATAACGTGTGACTGCGGTTTTCCAAACATGAACATTTATCTCTAAATAGTGAATATTGCATACTTCAAAATAGTATTGTATGACATTATTGTCAATTTACAACGAAGGCATCTTGGTAGAGTCTACTGTGTCCATTTACTTGCAACTATATTAGCAACTCTGTTCAGTTCAGTATTCTGAAAATCTTGTTTTATACTTTTTCAGCGTCGTTTTTTGTCGTAGTTGGGTTTTAGTTTTTTTACTTTTTATTATTGTTGTTTCTATATCTTTACTAATATTATAAATCGGAAAGTGTGTTTGTTTCTTTGTTCCGCTTTCACGCCGTAACTACACAACCGATTGCTTTTAAATTTTGCAGACGTAAAGTTAGAAGTCCGAATTAAATAATAAGGTACTTTTTATCCCGAAAAAAAAATTATATTCCCGAGGGAAATCTAAAAATCGCGATATAACCGAACTCCACGTGGGCGAAGCCGCAGACGAAAACCTAGTGTGGAATAAAAATCAAAAATGTAAGAGGTTTTTGGATTTTAGAAGTGGGTCCCATAACATATAAAAATAGTTTTTGCTACAACTTTATACAAATTATATCGTAATAATTCAAGTTGATCCACACATTCTGTTCCAGATTCAACTTCTTCTTCTTCAGCCTATAGATGTCCACTGCTGGACAAAGGCCTCCCCCAAGGCTTTCCACGCTGACCGGCCTTGTGCTGCCCGCATCCATCGGCTTCCCGCGACCTTCACCAGGTCATCGGTCCACCTTGTTGGGGGCCTCCCTACGCTGCATCTTCCAGTACGTGGCCGCCACTCCAGATTCAACACAATAATATAATTAACAGTCGTGTTGTTGGGTGTAACATTGCATCACCTCGAACTGTCGCCTTCTTTCTATTTACTAAGTTTTTTCAGTGAAAAGGCGTACATTTATCTCTTAATAACCTAGCGCGTTTTACCATCAACCATTGCATCACTGCTTACCATCAGGCCGGATTGCGGTCAAGCACTAGTTTATAAATATAAAAAAAAATGACTTTAAATTCAGTCATCACTTAAAAAAATATCAATTCTCAACAATCAAAATAATTTCAGTCAAAATGCATTTAATATGTACCTACACAATAGTCATAATTAAATACAGTTAAAATGTCTGAATACAATAAAAATATTAAAATGCAATTATTAAGTTGAGTAAGTAGGTACTTGTGTGAGTTCCTAGTTTGTGTTCGTTTTTTAAAAACAAAAAGTAAAGCAAACAATAAATCGAAATGCAATTCCAATCTTAAAATTAGGTATATTCAAAATAAAATACTCTTAAAAGGTCAAAACACAATAAAAAAGTGATTTTAGATGATACCTACCTATATCTATTCAAAGTGTTCCAAGTTTAAAAGATAATTTATTTATTTAACAAAATTTCAATGGTTCGTCATTTAGAAAATCGTTAATGGATTAATAACATTTAAAAAAAAAAACAGAATTCAAAATCTGTATTTTTTTTTTCATATTCGGGTAAAATATTAAATATGTATAGGTAATCGGTATCATAGTATTGATTTAATTTTTATACTTGTAAAGTTTTAGTTGAAGATGTAAGTTGATAGTGATAAAATATGTGTAAGTATAACTGAAAACCAGCAACTGCTAATTAAAATAAAATTACTTCTTCGAGATATTTTCTGTTTTTATTTAAGATACATATATACAAAAACAAATTTCTAAATACCTATACATAAGTAGTACCATAACTGTTAATTATTAAAAAAAAACATTACCTATGAAAGTAGGTACTGAAAATTCTAAATATCTTATTCTAAAGTCTAGCTACAATTTAATTTAAAGAATTGAATATTTTAAATACATCATAAAAATCGCCATTTTACATTCATGGCACACTATCTACTAACGAATAAGGAAACAAAAATAACATTAATTCAAAAAGACCTTTAATGAAATCCACATCTTTACATCCAATATCCAACAAATCAACATCAATAAAACCCAAGAATTAACTTTTTCCAGCACACAGTGTGAACTCGGTCTAATGTCAACAATTAATTTGTGCAAATCACCGGTCGCGCTCTTAGAACCGAATCAACATTCGATTGCGAACAGGCGCGTTCTTTTTGCCTGAAGATTGTGGTTTAAAAAGAAATTTAATCTTGCTAATAAACATGCAAACACGAATGCGGCGGCTACCTGTTGAAGCGCGCGAGACAAACGATTCCTCAGCCAATCAGCGCCCAGCGGCCGCCCACGGCCCACCATCATTGGCCAGTCACTTTAGAGGGGGGAAATCTGAGGGGGGACAAGGCAGAGTTCGCCGTTAACATGACACAAGCAAGAAAAGCGCCGCATTGAGCTTTCGACGAGCTTTTCACTACGTGCGCGGGAATTAATCGGTTTGCGATATTTTGAATGTAATGCATATAATTATAAACAAAAAATAATAAACAGAATCAAAGCGAAACTGTTACAAGTCAAGTTTAGAAAATAATGCGCGTGGACTTTCGGTGTGGCGAAAATTGATTTTTTGAAAAGTTGTTAATTAAATCCTTCAAAATTGATCTAACAATGTCTATGGGTAAACAGCCCAATGACCACATAAAGAGGCCTATGAACGCTTTCATGGTGTGGTCGCGGGGCCAGCGGCGGAAGATGGCGCAAGACAATCCGAAGATGCACAACTCGGAGATTTCCAAGAGGCTGGGAGCGGAGTGGAAGCTGCTGACCGAGATGGAGAAGAGGCCCTTCATCGATGAGGCTAAGAGATTAAGGTGAGTCTCAAGTTGCTACACTACTTCCTAGCAAGGAACGGGAAAAAAGTTCGACGGGAAGTTTGATCGATTACCTAACATTGAAAAAAATTACAAAGCGAGCCAGGTATAATATAAATGTTACAAAGTTAAAGGAATCGACTTCAGGGATTTCTCTTAATTCATTTCAAATGTTTATAATGACACGTTTTATCTATTTTTTACATTAACTTTATTTACAAGTTCCATATACCTAAGTATTTTATTCTTTATCTCTAATTAAAAAATCTTTTTTTAAACTTTTATTAATATCCTGTCAACGTTATGTTAAACCCTGCCCGCACTTGGCCAGCGTGGTAGATTAAGGCCCACTCCCTCTCACCGATAGAAGGCCTCTGTCCCAACAGTAAGAACATGAATATGAATTATGAATGAAATAAACAGTATCCGCTGTGTAAAAAAAAAAATATTTACCTGACTGTCATCTTGCGCCTATCATAAATACCTAGTGATGAAAGCCACTATTAATACATTCGTAGATAAGATTACATCTTTTGATTTTGATACTTATTTAATTACATTGCCTATTACCCCACTTTCATCTACTTTCAACCAAACTTCTGTAAGACCAAAAAAGAATGTTAAAATTTATGATTGTAATATCAACCTATTTAAATACGAAATTTCTAAAACATCACCCTTATCGCAACACTGTTAAGAACAATACAAATATTTGTCATCAACCCAAATGTGTAACAAAAAAAAACTAAGATAATATAATTAAAATAAAGAAACGCACCACACACAGTTCGTAACCTCTCATTTGTAAAGCAAACAGTGCGACTCGAAAAGTATTTAATTTCGGGTCTCGTTCATTATCTTTTTTAATTTCATATCTGTGGCCAAACATTGAACAAAAGCCACACACCTGTATGGCGTTATCTGTGGGACAAAAAGCTGTATTTGTTTAGTTAAACACTTATACCATTTCTCCAGGCGGCTGACTCCGCGCTTTTAATTGTTTTAGAATTATTTCTATTTATTTCACTATCTTTTTGTTTCTTGTGATGAAAGATTAATTTCTTAACAGGAGCTGTCTTCTTCTGCTTAATTAAGATATACATGTACTCACCAATTTACATAAAAAGCTGGGTAATTGCGTACCACACTATCAGTAACAATGAGTTTCATTTTGACAATTCAACAATATTCATTGCGTTATTTACGGCGTAGAGCAGACAATTTTTCAAGCATATAGAGCAATGGATTTGCAATGTGCATCAAAATTGTGTAGTCTGTAATTAGGTTTCTAATGCATGAACTGAAAACTGAGCGGCAACTGCCGTAACTTTAAGAAGGATGTCAATCTCAACCTGTAAAAAATATTCCTAATTTAAGGATTTTTTAAGAAAAACTTCTAAATGAGATTGCTACTAGATTTTGTACCTTCTTAATAACGAGAATTGGCCTCCATATAGATGCTTATTGTAGACAAAAAAAATTGACGCCATGTTTTAGTTTTTTACTAGCAGATATTAGTTAAGTTAGGATATTATTTTATCATACACTGCGCTGCGTGTCGCGGGGTTGTAATATTTGTATGGCCCAAAGGTAGTTGTTCCGGGTCTGTCTATTTGTATGTACATATGTAGGTATATGTGAGTTTAATGTTTTGTAAACGGGCCCAGAATACAGGTGTAAGTAATTTCTAATGTGGGGCACATTTTTTTAAAGTATATTTTTATCAACATACAACAGCTAAACAAATATTTCAACTCGATACTGACCGTTTTTCTATAAATTATTACAAAAATTAAGCTCGGGTTGAATAATAACAAGTTGATCGATCAGTTTTTTTTTATATACATACCTATACATATATAAACTAGTGCTTGACTGCAATCCCGCCTGATGGTAAGCAGTGATGCAATCGTTGGTGGTATATCGCGCTAGTTTATTAAGAGCCTATTCACTCAAAAAAAAACTGAGTGAATAGGAAGGAAGACGGCAGTTGAGTGAGGTGATGCAATGTTAAACCCAACAACACGACCCACGATGCTGCGCCAGATAGAGATTCATCTGGAGACCTTCCACGACCAAATTCATGACACAACAACATTTGGCGCATCGTACCCGGCACACATCGCAACACAACTGCTCAGACCCGTCCTTAGTACGGCCCCACTAGACATCATACCGAAACACGACGAATCGCTTGGCGGCAAGACTTTGTCTGGTGCGTGGTAACTTTTGCCGGCAGCCGCTGTTATGGTCTACCACCGAGATTGGTCTGTGGATTGATGACCATCTTTACATTTTTTTTTTCGGAGTGAAAAACCTCAATGGTTGTCCGCCGCCCTGGGGTGGGCGACGGGGTCTGTCAGAGTTTTACTGACTAAAACCACCCCGGTGTCTCTTCTATCATGAGCGCGCGTGGGGCCGCGGGATTCTAAATTAATCCACAGCCCGACACCCTCGTGCTGGCCCGGTCTGTCCGGGCCTCGCCTCCTGCATGGGGTTGTGGGGTGTCAAACTACCCCGTGCATCGCCTCAGAGGCGCGCGCCGACACTCGCGCGCGCCAATACTCGCGCGCGCAGACACTCGCGCGCGCCTCCGCTTCGGCCATCTTTACATACTGTAATCCCCCCGTGCCTCGGAAAGTACATTAAGCCGTTGGTCCCGGCTGTCATAAGTAAACCTTTGGCAGTCGTAACGGGTCGTCAGATACCCGAAAGTCTGACCACCGCAGTCTTACCAAGAGGTATCGTGTTACCACCCAGTTAATACTGGGTGTATTAACTGAGTGGTGGAGGTCAGATAGGCTGTCGCTACATATAAAGTACTGGTATTCAGCTGAAACCGGTTAGACTGGAAGCTGACCCCGACGTAATTTGTAAAAGGCTAGGCAGGTGATGATTTTATTAATAAACTAGCGGCCGCTTGTGACTTCGTTCGCGTGGATTTAGTTATTTGGACATTTTATTTTAACCCCCAAAAGAGTTGATTTCTATAGATACATTATTACACTTCTAGATCAGAATATACAGCATACATTTTAAAATTTTGATATGCTCCGCTCCTGTTAGTCGCAGCGTGATGTTATATAGCCTAAAGCATTCCTGGATTAATGGGCTATTCAGCGTAAATCGAATTTTCAAATCGGACCAGTAGTTCTTGAGATTAGCGCGTTCAAACAAACTCTTCAGCTTTATACATTCCCCCTTATTCATAAACGCTGTTTAAAGTTAACTAGTGATTCTTTAACCATACATTTTTGACCTTTTAATGTCACTTTACTTATATATTCTTTATGAATAAACCCCACAGAGTTTAAGGGGTTTATTCATAAACAGTGATTACAGTTAAGTGATGTGCAAACGTCTAAAATATGTATGTTTAAATAGGCGCTAATCACTAGTTCACTTTAAGCGGCGTTTATGAATAAGAGGGAATGCCTATGTAAAGAAAACCTTGTCCAACCCCACAAGGGTAATAACGGTTAGGTAAACACATGACCAAATAAAATATAAAATTTTACATAGGTAAACGTCATAGTAACAATAAGTACTAATAAATTTTGAAATATGTAATCTTTTTTTCCTCGAATTAATCCAACTTCCCCAAAATTTGGTATTTTTTTAATAAGTAACAACACCAATTTTGAAGGTATTATTATGAGCGAATAGCGATGCGACCGCGTGGCACGTGCCCTGCCCCCTTTCGCCCGCGCATTCATTGCCTACCGCACATGTATTAATTTACCTCCTTTTGCGAAATAATATTTTTTAGGGGGATATTTTTTTAAGTTCAACCCGGCTTTGTAGGCATTAGTAGAATCAGTTATCGATAGCCTGCTAACAATACCTTCACGTGTCGGACAGGGTTTTCATTATAAATTGTATATTAGTATAGAATATAGATAAAGTATTAATAATTTGATTATCAATAACTTCTTCCTTTTAAAACCAGCCATTACTTTTTGTAGGCACTTACCTACTTTTTACTTTTTTACGGCGGTGTTACCAGCGTGGAGGCATGAAGAACGGGGCGTTCAGTTCCCTCATCATCATCATCATCTCAGCGTTTATCCCGGTTGCATCCGCGGCTTTCGCGTTGGAGCCCGGGGTCCGCTTTCCTGCACATTCTCCTCCATTTCGCACGATCAGTTCCCTCATCCTCCATAGAAAAAGGAGGGCTGGTGGGCGCTTGACACTCGGCCCGGTTGATGTTGGGAAGTTGTATGTATGTTAATTGCACGGTAAACTCTGCTTGCGAGATGTAGAATTCGTGTGACGTCAGTTTGACGCGATGTATGTTTGTGGATTGTAAGTACCGGTACACTTTTGGACCGCCCCGTGGGTTGGGAAGTGATAAATAAACTCTTATTGGTTATTAATGACAATCAGTCAGCACCTTTTCGATACTAACTTAATAGCTAATAAATTGACAAATATACAAGATGTAGGTTTCTCTCAGAATTTAGCAAATATTCCCTGCTGGCTTTCACACAGAAAATCGCTTAAGTTTAATAAGGCCGCTATGTTTTTCTTAAGTCGCTCATGGCGTCGTAACCGTGACCCTTGGCGCACAGGCAAGTGGAGAGACACGGGTGGGTTTTAGTCAGTAAAAGTCTGACACGCCCTTCCGCTCCGCCCAGAGCGGGAGAGGTCATTTGATGATTTCCCTGCCCAAAAAAAAAGGAAATGATTTCCGAAATTGTTAATTACAAAGCTACGCTATAATTTGCTGTTAGCCTGCATCAACCCCGTGCTAGATAAAGGCTTCTCCTCATCCCGCCCTCTTCTACGGGATTTGCCGTGAAGCCTACTAACTGTGTCAGGGCTCCACGTCATGGTTATTTTGGCCCAAATCTCCTTGGGCATACAGCAGACATCGCCAGCCCAGTCCTATTTCGGCTTAGGATTTTAACGCTATAAGTAGGTGCTTTTAACTTAAAACTGCCCTTGTTTTGAACTGTAAAGTCCCAAATTGGGTAGAACAGTCGAATTTCCACTCAAAAATAAAAAGGCATCTGTCCTACTTTATGCTACTCAAGATTTAGTACGTTTTCATTATTAGACTAGCGGCCGCCAGCGACTTCGTTCGCGTGAAGTTAGTTATGCTCCGCTCCTATTGGTCGCAGCGTGATGTTATAGCAGAAAGCCTTCCTGGATTAATGGGCTATCCAACGCAAAAAGAATTTTTCAAATCGGACCAGAGCGCACTTGGACTCCATGGCTCTAGTGTTTTAACCTCGGACGGCTCGAACATTATATAAGTTCCAACGAGGTTGGAGTATTTGCGTCATTTAGGGTTTCCCGTACCTGCAGCAGCCGCGCCAGCCAAGATTTGATGAAGTCGTTGTGATAATAAATGTAAATTAAACACTGGGTCACAGTCGCGACACAATTCAATATGTAAACAGACCGCCGGATGTTTAACACTCTTATCTTTCACTAATTACATAATAAACGTGGGATTTACTTTATTTTTTACGATATTAAACTAGAAGTTTTTATTAAGCTGTTTATTCTTTAGTTTTTTTAGTAGAATACGTATAGTGTTTGTGATCCATACTAATATTATAAATGCGAAAGTAACTCTGTCTGTCTGTCTGTTACGCTTTCCCGCCTAAACCTCTCAACCGATTTTGATGAAATTTGGCACAGACAATCTTTACACCCTGAGAAAGAACATAGGCTACCTTTTATCCCGGAAAAATTTGATATTCCCGAGGGAAATCTAAAAAGCGCGATATAACCGAACTCCACGCGGGCGAAGCCGCGGGCGGAAAGCTAGTATTTTAATATAGAACAAATACGTTCACCTACGTGGGGGTGATATTAAGAGAGAACTCTAGTGGTGCTTTCTCTATACAAACGTATTTCACTGTTTTCTTCGTGGATAATGCTTTTGGACCAATTTTTGTTTTCTACAATTTTACACCGTGATTATACGTGCCCCTAGCATTTGATTTTTTGCGAAACTTAATTAATAAAAGAAATACGATACTGCAAAATCGCGAAAAATATCCCATTTTTACCGTGATGTTCAGATGACTATTAGCCACATATGATAAGTTTTTGACAAAAAAAGAAAATAATAGAAGCATGGGTATACTTTTCCTCTAAATGTTGATATAAAAATAATTGAGATCTGTCGTGTTTTGAAAAAGAAAACAGCGGAATATGAAACGTCTTTTGGCCAAAGTTTTTGTAGGTAAAATCAGCCTGAGCTGCAACTGTCCTTTTCGCACTTTACCGGGAGAGGTTGGAAGCAACGCGATGGCAATAGTTTCTTCAAATACCTGTTCTCCAAATTCCTCGGCACTAGAGTTCCCTCTTAAATAATTTAGGTACTAACTAAATAATAATAAGTATGTCTTGATCTAGTTGTTGAAGTAAATTTCATATCTCACGCAGCGGATATTTAAATTGATTGAACAAACGTATAAAAAAGGTTCCTAAGTTAATCCTATTACATAATGGGAAAAAGGTTGTGAGAATGTATGGATGGCTGTTTGCTGTTTGTTCTCTCACACAAGAACTACTGAACGGAATTGAATGAAATATGGCACACAGATAGCTTATAGCCAGTTATAATATATAGAATACTTTTTATCCCGATATTCGAACAATCTCCCTCTGGCCCAGCATAGTTAGTCGTGTTGTTGGGTTTAACATTGCATCACCTCGCTCAAGTGCCGTCTTCCTTCCTATTCACTCAGCTCTTTTGAGTGATATAGGCTTTTAAGAAACTAGCGCGCTTTACCATCAACGATAGCATCACTGCTTACCAACAGACGGAATTGCGGTCAAGTTTATAATTTATAAAAAAAAAATCTAAAATCACAAAACTATATCCCATCTATCTATAGTCCCTACTACATTATACATTATCATCAACTTATCTATTGATATAGCTATACAGCTGTTATTAGAATATAGCTTAGATATATTCTGGAGCAGAAATTGACGAAAAAAATGGGTATTACGACCTTACTTTCCAAAACACAACCCTTTAAAAGATCGCAAGTACGCATCACAAATAAGCAACAAATCAGTTTAATCTATCCATAGAGGTCGGTGAGAGGCGACAATTATCTGTTATTCATTGTAATAATATCTTGCATTGTTGGGGAGCACGTTATCAGGGGTCGGCAGCTCCATAAAAATAAGCTTATGGCTCCACTCTAACTCGAGTGAGAAGTACATAGAGCTGTTGTTGCGAATTCAGGTTTAATTGTCTACTGAGATTTTGAGTTGGTGTTAATTTTGAATAGGTATAATTTAACTAAAATTTCTAATTTGGTTTTAATTGAGAGAGAGCGCTGATGAGGTCAAGTAAACATAGTTGGAATACTTGTTATTATCATAACAAAGGTCTTTGTTAAAACAAAACTGTAGAAATTAAATTGCTTTTGCAGAATTTCTAAGATTCAAATGTTGATTATTGAAATTAGGTTGAGAATCAGAGCTTTACGGGCGTCAAAATTATATAAGACAATCCCCCAAAATAGCATTCAATATTTTTAAGCGCTTTCGCTAAAAAAAAGTGACGCAACTGTTCACTTAGAAAAAACTCTCTAATGATAACCAATTGCTTCACATCGCTAAAACACCATATAAATTACTAGCAGCCGCCAGCGACTTCGTTCGCGTGGTTTACTTATGCTCCACTCCTATTGGTCGCAGCGTGATGTTATATAGCCTAAAGCCTTCCTGGATTAATGGGCTATCCAACGTAAAAAAAAATTTTCAAATCGGACCAGTAGTTCCCGAGATTAGCGCGAACAAACAAACAAACTCGTCAGCTTTATATATTAGTATAGATACAAGAAATTAAGCCCCGTATTTTTTATTTTGTCGAAATTACCAAAAACTATTGAGATATAGCGTATTAAAGTTACGAATAGAGGGCTAATTACGTCACGCCGTGGTATATTTTGTACCACGGCGTGATGTCATGCGATATTTCAAATCAATATATCTTGCCAAGTATTTGAATGAAAGAAAAATTAAAAAAAACACCTGTTCAATATTTTTTACAAATCTATCTGATGGACATTAAATTATTTTTTAGAATACAACGCAATCATCTGAAATCCATAATACACTTACATGTGATAAAATAGAAAATAAAAGAAACAATTACAAACCTTTATTATTATTATTTCTTCAATTATTATTAGAAAACTATCATTATTTTTACCTACTATTAATACATAGTGTCGTATTATCATTTCTATATGAGATGGGGTAGTAAGAATTAATTTGTTAGGGTTGAATTTATTAGCGGGGCGTGAGGCCGCCGCACGCTTCACGTCAGGATTCATTTGTTAGACGAGTATATCTTATTTAAACGCTTATTTTCCGATGAACTTTAACAATTCAATGAGTTTAATAATAAATTGTTGAAAGTTTAACAAGTCATTTTTAGACCATATGGACCAGCATACTCAAAATCAATATCAAAAGTCATTTATTCAAATTAGGCTGAGAATCAGCACTTCTTGAACGTCAACATTACTTAAGACAGTTCCCCAAAACGCCCACCCATCGACACTTCCTAGTGCCATAGCTGGGAAGAAGAAGTGGCGGAACAAAGTCCCCAGCAGCACAGCTGTCTGTAAAATAAAAAATTGAAATCGGTTGAACAGATCCTGAAAAGCTGCTTTATTAAAACTTCTAATCTTATTCTAGACAGAGTATAGGATATGGTACAATTTACATTTTTATAATTTTAACTAATTTCGCTACTCCTATAATACCTCAACCTCAACACAGAACATTAAATGAAACTATCCACAATAGCCAGCCACGTCAATATACCAGAAAAGCAAAAAAAAACAGTAAAATTAGAAATGTAAGGAAGCAAATAAAAGTAGATGTCGTGGTGGCCTAGTGGTTAAAACACCAGCCTCTCAAGCATGAGTGCGCGGGTTCGATTCCAGGTCAGGAAAGTACCAATGTAACTTTTCTAAAGTTATATATACTTTCTAAGTATATCTTGGACACCAATGACTGAAGGTGAAGGAAAACATCTCGAGGAAACCTTTACTTTAAGTCTGAAATCGCCAAGCCGCATTGAGCAAGCGTTGTGATTACGCTCAATCCTTCTCTGTATGAGAGGAGACCTGTGCCCAGCAGGGGGACAATAAAAAGGTTGATGATGAAGGCAGCAAAAACCACTACTAAATAAAAGCCTCCACGCATGAAGAGCGTGACAGCTCATATTATCACATAGGTATGTACATATTGTAAAAAAAAATAGAATAATAGTCATAAGTACATTTCTGTTTTACTTCTCCTTTCGCAGGTCTGCTGGTCGAAATTTCTTAAGAAATAAGCAGCACCTTTGTACTGAGATCTTAATATTGACATATCCTTATGTGTTTTATTGTGTGTATATAAATAATAAGATAAATAAATAAATTATATGAACTCGTAACGAATACTACTTGCCTAACACTTACTATCAATTGGAATCGACTTTTAGCATAGGTATTGTAATCCATTGCGCAATATGCTCTAAACACGTGTCTGCTCAACGAGGTAAACAATGCAATGAATGTTGTTGAACTGTCCAAATGAAGCCCATTGCTACTTATATGGTACGTAATTAGCCTGCGGGCTAACAATGCAACAATCCTTTCCATCATTAAAATTACTGATGTCACTCGGAAAACCATCTTGATTAAATGTAATTGGGTTGGACACATCTGCCTCATATTAGAAGATCAATGGGTCAAACTTACAACCCAGTAAGTCCATCTTAACGGTAAACGACATCGCGGCAGATCCAGATGTAGATGGCGGTATGACCTGGACTCCTGTGATAAAGATTGGTCCTTTGGCAGCTTTGGACGGAGGGAGGTGGACAGAGAAGGGGCCTCCCTTCTCTTTTCCCAGTAGTGGAACAATGAAGGCTAATAACAAAAAAGGTTTCTAAATAGACCACACTCGTCATTAGGAAGTTCAGCATTGAGCGTAAAGTTAGATTTTTATAGATTAGGCTGTGTAGCTAATCCGTAAAAATGTCTCTGTGCTCACTTGAATATTGACCACCTATGTTTTCAGAGAGACAGTGAGATTAAAAAAAAAATCTGCTGTGTACAAGTCTTCTGTACCATTAACCATAAAAATCTCATTATTTCAATTATACAAAAATACACCACTTAATATCCGGCGTCTTAGGAAATAAATTAAATGGTGATATTGTTAAGGTTCGGTCCCCAAAGTGTAAAAACAGAACCCTAAATACAAGTAGGTAGCTACATACAAAAACCGATAAAAAATATTTAAGTTGGGCTCTAAAACAAACCTTATTTTTTGGCGTTTATACTCCATATTAATACCTGTAGGCGTAGAAGCTTGAATTAGACATAGAAGTTTTAGTTGTAAGTATGTATATTCTCTTTAAATAATAGTTATTTGTTATACAAGAGTGCAAAGTTGCTTTTTAACCGCGTGTTCAATTTTGATGACCGAGCAAGCGAAGGATTCTAAAATTGAATCACGAGCGCAGCGAGTGATTCAAAATTAGAATCCTGAGCGTTAGCGAGGGAATCAAAAGGACACGAGGTGAAAAATCTTTGCACTCGAGTGCAACACGTAACTTTTCATTCCACCTCAGCGAGGAAATGACTAAATGCAATAAAAAAATGTTTACAATCACAAGATAGGTACACTTTTATTTCAGTTTAGGTATTAATTACTACATTATGACAGGTAAGTATTACAGAATAATCTTTAAATTATAATAAAATAATACTAAAGTATAATTAAGAAAATTTTAAAGTAACGTTGCAACAGTTATTTAAATTGAGTGTAATATTTTTGTTTGGTACTGTAATATTGGTGTTAGTCACATGTGTACTGTTTTTCGGTAAACTGTCTCTCATACTTAATAGTTGTACCGATTCATCGGATTCCCTTGGCGTGAATGTTGGAGAGAGAGGGAGATGGTTAGGTGTTTCATAACGGCTTATTTTTGATGTAGAAGCGCCAGTCCAAGTTTCCGATTGAGGCTCTTTCAGTGTAATGGCTCCTACGATGCCTTCACATACTTTAGACTTATTTTGGATGGAATCCTCTATGTATCCCTCTACAACTGCATTTGTCTTCCAGCCTCCGTGGCGCTTAAGGGACAGGAGATCAGCTCCGGAATCAGCCAAAAGTGTGGCTGAAGTTCGTCGGAAACAATGACCCGTGTACAACAGGGGTTCTGGAAGTTCAAGAAATGTTGCTATTTCTCGTGGGATACTGCCAATTTTATTAGTACCCATAGGCTGTCTAACACACTTTCCATTGCGATACTGTAGAAAAAAACGATTGATTGGAGTGTTAGGCGGCCGTAAGGCTTGATATTTCTCAACAATCGTTACGTATTCCTTGCGAATGACAAAGTTGCGGTCTCTTTTTGTCTTTGTATTAGGTAAATTAATTAATAGTAAGTCATCTGAATGTTTCTCAATGTTTTTGACATTAAGTTGTGTTAGTTCATTAGTTCGACATGCTCCGTTTATTCCAATAATAAGAACAACCTGCAATGTAAAGAGTATTGTAGTAGATAAATGAATAAAATTTATATGAACGCATAATTATGCCTATCAACATTTACTAAGTATACTATTTAATTGAGATTAATATATGTACTTAAGTAGATACTGAATGTGCAACTGACTTACTTTTGCCGCCAAATATACGGAATCGGGTGCTTCGTTAAGAAACTTTTCAATATCAGATACTGTGAAAACCTTCGATTTTTTTGGATGATGACCAGATGAGGCTCTTTTTAAAAATGCTACTAATTTAGGATAGGTATCGATATGTATGTCTTTTTCATCTTTATTGTTGCTTTTAGCATCGAATACGTACTCCATAGAGTGCTTGCTTTCTTGTTCTCGGATAATTCTATAAAATATGCCAGCAAAACGTTTTCTGAGAAAGTTTTGGCTCCTTTTGCTAGTCGCCACGTGTTGAACATATCGTACTGTTTTAAATACTTCTCGCGTGATTGTTGAGGTAGAAAGCTCATTTGCGCATTATTAACAGTTTCAGTCAATTCTGTTGGCGTCAAACAAACTTCCTCGTCGCTAGAATCACTCATTTTAGTTTTTCACTTGTTTTCAAGTTTCTTTTTTTTAATATAAGGTTTAACAATGACGTGAAAAAATGCCGCGTAAAGAACCGCGTACAAAGAAAATTGAAAAAAGAACACCAAGAAGGTTCCGAGTCTGAGTTTTTAACAAATTAAAAAAAAGTTGTATGATATATTCGGCACCATAGAGGTAACAGTAAATAGGTTTAATGTTTTTTTTAATTTACAAACTTAGTGCACACGATGTTCTAAATTCAATTTACTTTATCCTCTAGAGAATAAAAACGGCTTTTCCAGTCAGATATTGAAGATTAAAAATACTCTTTCCGAGATGGTGGGATGAAAAAATATTTAGAAGGGCTTCCAAACAACAATCACGATGCAAAAACATCTTGTAATCAATAAAAAACCCGTATCTTGTACCCTATAAGAAACTACATTATGTACCTACATAACTTCAGTAAACAATCCTCAACATACCATTGACTGAAGATATCTGTCAATCAAATGATTTCATTGTTAAAATCAATAGCAAGTGACGTCACTTGCAAACATAAAGACTTCTTTATTAAGGCTATAGTTATTTTAACTTATTTGTCAATGATAACAATATGTACTGGGATTGATAAATGTATAGAGGATATTGTGGAGACGTCTGTTTGATTTCCACGTGGGGAAGACTAATATGGGTTATCTGATTCGTGACTATCCAAAGCATTTACACAGATATGGCATCACACCCGCTTCTCTAAAGGCTTGGGCAGAGATGTACGTTTATAGTCGACTAGCTGCACCTCGCGGTTTCACCCGCGTAGGTTTTCTTTTATATGCTCCGCCCCTAAAAAAAATACATGACGTGTAAAAGTGATCAGTGATCCTACTTGCTTAATAAACGATTTCTTTCATTTTCATTTCATTTCCTATTGGTCCCAGCGTGATGTTACATAGCCTAAAGCCTTCCTGGATTAATGGTCTATCCAACGCAATAAGAATTTTTCAAATCGGACCAGTAGTTCCTCAGATTCATATCGGAAGCACTAGGAAATGTTGGTGGAAACGGCGGGCGCTTTGTTTTGATTGTCTTGTGTAATTTTAAGGTTCTGATTCTCAGCCTAATTTGAATAAATGAGTTTTGATTTTGATTTGAATTGATTCTGAAATAGTTTTGCGGAATCTTTTTTATCTTTATATAGGATAATTGCGTGACACACCATCAATAGCAATGGGTTTCATTTTGACAGGTCAATAACATTCATTGCGTTATTTAAGTTGTTGAGCAGACACATTTTCGAACACAAGGAGCAATGGATTAGCAATACGCTTCGAAATGATTCCAACTGATAATAATAGCACAGTATAATAATAAAAAGTTAAAAAACTAAAACCCAACTACGACAAAAAACGACGCTGAAAAAGTATAAAACAAGATTTTCAGAATACTGAACTGAACAAAGTTGCTAATATAGTTGCAAGTAAATGGACACAGTAGACTCTACCAAGATGCCTTCGTTGTAAATTGACAATAATGTCTTACGATACTATTCTGAAGTATGCAATATTCACTATTTAGAGATAAATTTTCATGTTTGGAAAACCGCAGTCACACGTTATGAAAGTGCTACGGTAGGTATATGTAACGTGTGACTACGCCTTTGGGTTGGGTTTTAGTTTTTTAACTTTTTATTATTTGTACTATTTTTTTGTTAAAGTGTATTTGTGGCGCATAATATTAATAAAAGTTAAATTGACGAACTAAAAACTAGGTAGTTAACATACGACATCTCTTTTGACTTATGTATCGGCGTATAGTAATATGTAGAGATGTCCTATTTTACTATTTCGTAGCGCTTGGAGCGTAGCGCGTATAGCAACGGTTTCCCCGTATGAAGCTCCCGGTTTTTCGTAGTAGCGACGCACATTTGCGTCGATGGCACCGAATGGGTCATGAATTAGTGGATGAGGCCGTTAGTTTAAATAGATTGGATGTTTTTCTAACGGTGGTAAGCCATAACATCGGCTGCCGGCAGAAGTTACCACCCACCAGACAAAGCCTTGCCGCCAAGCGATTCGTCGTGTTCCAGCATGATGTCTGGTGAAGCCGTACGGAGGACGCGTCTGAGCACTTTGTGTTGCGTTGTGTGGCGAGTACGATGCGCCAAATGTTGTTGTGTCGGGAGTTTGGTCGTGGAGAGTCTCCAGATCAATCTCCCTCTAGCGCAGCATCGTTTGGTCGTGTTGGTCTTGGGTTTAACATTGCATCACCTTTTTTTTTGGCGCTGTGGGAATGCCTTTACGCACCGTACCCCGAAGGGCGTGTGTGGGACTCGCCCAGCCTAAGCCGGGAATACCCACTAAACCCACAGCGGCACTCCGGCATCGCCATAGTGGCGGGGGAGTGGGAAACTAGCGCAGCCTGAGCTACCTCTCCCCCGCCGGCGAAACCCGCCTAGTAAGGCGGGCCCTCAATTGCCCCTCCTAGGGAGGGGCCGTGGCTCCCGCATGGTGAGCGATGTAAGGCGGGCGTCGGCCTCACGCCCGCCGCTCACCTCAGGGAGGGAGAAAGCGGGCGAAATCCCGCCTTCTCCTCCCCCTACGCCGCCTGCGGAGCGCCGGAGCGAGGGGATCCTCCTCCCGCTCGCGCTCCGCTGCCTCCTTCTGCGACATCACGACCTCGCAGAAGGAGGCCATCGCCACCCAAGCCTCCTCGCTCCCCACCATCGCTCTGACGATGGCGGGCAGCGAGAGGTCCCCTCCAACCGCCGCGACAAGATCGCGGCGCGGCACGGCCCACGACGGGCACACCGCGAGGGTGTGTTCCGCCGTGTCCTCCGCCGCGCCACAACCATGGCACGACGGTGTCTCCTCTCGTCCTATCCGGTGCAGGTACCTGCCGAAGCAGCCGTGACCGGAGAGCACCTGCACCAGACGGAAGGAGGGGAATCCGTGACGCCTGTCGAGCCAGTCCCTCAGGACCGGCCCGACGGCGTCGAGGGTACGGCGGCCGAACACCGCGGAGGCGAGGTCCCGCGTCCAATGCTGGACGATGGCGTCCCTCGCCTCCCGGCGGACGGCTTCCCTCACTTCTGGGGCCGGACGCTCGCCCAGCGCCCTGCGCCCCGCCGTCCACTCGTACACTCTGGCGAGCACCCACGCCTCGAGCTCCCAAGGCGGGGTGCCGCCAGAGCGCACGCCGCTGCGAAGCCCACCGTGCGGTAGGCCCGCGATGCCCGCTGGGCGATGGCCCTTTGGGGCGTCCGAAGGGCGGTGAGGTTCTCCCTCCTATTGATGGAGTCCGCCCAAATAGGGGCCCCATAAAGGGCCATACTCCGCAGTATGCCGGCGTATAGACGCCGGCACCGCATGCTGGGCCCCCCCAGGTTTGGCATCAGCCACGAGAGGGCTCCCGCAGCCTTCAGCAGGCGCGTCGACAGCCCGCTGAAATGCGGGCCGAAGCGCCACCTGCTGTCCAACGTGAGGCCCAGATACTTCATCTGGGCCTCGACCCTGATCCTGACGCCCTCCACAAAAATGTGGGCGTCAGGTGGGGGGCGCTGCCGGGGGCCGTGAAAGAACACGGCCTCCGTTTTGTGCAGCGCCACCCTCAAGCCCAGGCGGCGGATCCTTCCCGCCACCAAGGATCCGCCCGCCGACGCTAAACTGGCCGCCTCCCGGAAGGTGCTCCCGCGGGAAGTGAGGAGAGTGTCATCTGCATAGCAGATGACACCCGTGCCTCGAAGGAGGGTTCCCCGCAGGAGCCAGTCATAACCGACGTTCCACAGAAGAGGCCCTAAAACAGACCCCTGTGGAACGCCGGCTTCAACAGCGTATCGCCGGAGCTGGCCAGCCCCGTCTACGAGGAGGACAGCACGGTCCTCCAAGTAGCTGGCCAGGAGGCCCCGTAAATACAGGGGCACTCCGTGGTACCGGAGCGCTTCCAGGATGGTGGAGTGGGGGATGGAATTGAAGGCGTTGGCAATGTCGAATGACACAGCCAACACTCCATCCCCCACTCGCACCGCCTCTGTCACCTGGGCCTTTAGACGGGCCAGGGCGTCCACTGTCGAACGACCAGCTCGAAATCCGAACTGGGCGTCCGACAGGTCCGGTCCCACGCTCCGCAGATGCCGCTTGAGACGGCCGGCGATAATCCCCTCGAACATTTTACCGACCTCATCGAGCAAAACGATGGGCCGATAAGCCGAGGGGGAGTCAACATTGCATCACCTGGCTCAACTGCCGTCATCCTTGCTATTCCTAAGTTTTTTAAGTGAATAGGCTTAATAAACTAGTGCGCAGGCATCAAGGATTGCGTCACTGCTTACCATCAGGCGGGATTGCAGTCAAGCGCTAGTTTATAATTATTAAAAAAAAACTTATATTAAGAGGACCTGGGAAGATTTCTTAATCTATCTAATTCTGCTAACGATCGACTGTCATGTGGATTTTTAAGTAATTTATTATGATCCAAGGCACTATAAATAATCCCTCTATGGTTTTAACTCTACTGAGAGCGACATAGGCCTGTCCTTTAGCAAACAATGACTTTCCTAGATCTGTAACTTTTTTATCTAGAGTACAACCTTGTAATTTATGTACAGTACAACCCCAAGAAAGAATCGGCGGGAGCATTTTACGCTGAATTTGCCCAGAACCCCTCAAGCCGTCAAATTCAGTGAGGCAAGGCTCGATTTTGATAAGTCCGTTAGTATCTGCTTTTATGGATGCGTCATCAAATTGTATGAGAACAGCGCTTGGCTGTTCTCCTGTTCCAACTGATCGCGCCGAAGAGCAGGCCATTCGAAGGCCTTCACCACTCCCATCGCTCCGTTTACCAAACCCTGGTTTACATTCAAATTTCTACGAAGCATTACTAGGGATTGTGTACAAACATAAAGTACTCGTGAAGCTCTTTCAGATGATACCAAATACGGTATATTTATTTTAATTTTGTATTAACATAGAACTTTTTGTCCGCTAGAGGGCGTAATACTAAATTTGGTGACAAACTTTATAGCTCATAACCAACAGAATATCAATGCCCTTCTAATGGTTCTGCAGTGGTCTTATTCTGATAAGTAGTAAAGAAGCTATCTATGAACGAAAAGATGTGAATTATATGCAATCAGCCCATGAATACAGGTAAAGTCACAAGCAAATACTAGTAATATATATATATTTAAAATGTACAAGTTAAGCCCTTTCAAATGATACCAAACACGGCATATTTATCTTAACTTTATTTTTTTACTCTGTATATTTTGTCCGCTAGAGGGCGCCACGTTAGATTTTATGAAACTCCATATAGCCTATAACCAGCAGACAATTAAGACGCTTCTAATGATATGTCATTTATCGAATTCGAATAAGTAGTTTAGAAGTTACGAGGGAACAGATGAACATACATACATACATACATGCATACATACATACATACATACATACATACATACATACATACATACATACATACATAGCCTGTCAAAATCATAACCCTCCTTTTGCTTTGCCGTAGTCGGGTAAAAATCATACAGTAGGTCGACGCCTTTGAACTCTTATAAAATGCCGACATCGTCTAGACAGTAACCCATCGGCCAGGGATGTCACAAAAAAAAAACACAATATTTATGAAATTATTTATTTATTGCAGATCAACATCGATAGCTGTATTATATTTAATTAATATGCTATTTTTACTAAGGGAACAACTCGAGACAGATTTAAGTTATTTAGATGGCATTTTCGTAACCAGCCCCCAAATCGACCTCGGAATTAACACCCACATCATATTAACATACATTTAAATTGACGTGCGCCATCTTGGATTTGTACTTAAAATTGACACCCATATTCAATTATAAAAAAATGACGTCCGCCATTTTGGATGTCAAAGAGGATGACTTCTTCGTTACAAGCACCCCAATTATACTCAAAATTGACTCTCATATCAAATTACAAAATAAAGAAATAAAAAAACAAACACGTGTTAGCCCTTAACGATAGATACCGAGCTACGAACATCGTTTTGTTCGCAGCTCGGGAGCCGCTTACCCGCGTCTGGTCCCCCACACCCCGCACGATTGCTCTGTCTAGACGTCTGCGTCGGACGACTGTATGATTTTTAGACTGTGATAATAGTGTGTTACGTAATCAGGTGCTCATTAATTAGGGTACTGTAATGAAATATCAACCCCAAATACATATCTCAAAGCTTTACATATAGACGCTCCTATATGAAAGTACTTATGACGTCTACACGACGACACGTTTGGTTCAGTGGTTGAGTGATCGACTACGGCGCTGCGTGTCACGAGTTCGAACCCCGCTCGGAACAAATTTTTGTATGGTAGTTGTTCCACGTCTGGCTGTTTGTGTATGTGAAATTAAATGTTTGTAAATCCACCCACGAGGCAGGAGCAGAAATTGCTAATGTGGAGCAACGTTTTTCTTTTTTTAATAAAAAGAAAATAAATAAAAGATACTAGAGCTATCTTAGGAAAAAACTTTTTATTTACATATTCAGTTTGACAAAAAAAAAGCTATCAATGATAAGCAAAAAGATTCGTTTCAGTTTAAAGGAAAAAAGGAAGAGAATCAGTATTATTTCACCAAGTGAAAATATAGATAGTAAATATAGAACATTTAATGAGGAAATCGACACAATGACACGTTTAAATAAATTGTCTTCATAACATTGCAACCCAATGTTCAAGATCTTTGTCTCTCAACTCAATTTGAGCAACCTTTGATAGAATGGTTTCCCACCTGGCAAATAATTATTTATGACCTCTCCCGCTCTGGGCAGAGTGGAAGGGCGTGTCAGACTTTTACTGACATCAAACATCCCACACCTCTGACCCCGTCATGTTGTGCTAACATCTTTTTGAGGCGCGCATGCAACAAAACGCGCCTATGGGGGCCGGACATTCGACGTTGTCTCTCGATCAGGGCGTCTCCTAAGGCGGCTAGAGGTATGAGGGTGCTGAGATTCCTCTTTTGCCATCATCACTGCTTTGCAGAAGAAGGTGACAGCCTGCCATGTACTCTCGCTCCGAACCGTGGCCTGAACCAGGACCGGACGCGAGATGTCGCCCCCGATCGCCATCACGAGGACACAGTGGTGCTCTGCCCAAGCCGTGTCCTCAAGGTGGCGCCTCTTTAGCCACTGCTCAAAAGGGAGACTTTCCGCCGTTATTGTGGCGTGCCGAGCTCTATATATATATATATATATATATATATACAGTATGTTAACTAACAGAGGGCGATCCCGTTAACCCGAAATAGTATAGCATACATACATGCTAAAAAAAATATTTCCATTCGAAAACAAAATGTTTTAAAATTTTTTCCAATATGAAAATATTTAATAAAAATTTTAAATTGACATGTAAAAAAAACACACTGTACACGCGAACATGAAAGACGGCAACGTCGCAATTTATTTATACATGACGACTACTATTTTGATTTAAAACAGGAGGTTTCAAATTTATTTCCAATTAGAATTTTTTTTTATTCGTATTTTTTTATGCTTATTTTTCTACGCTGATATTTTTATTTTAATCTATTAATGATATATATTAACGAGTTTAAGGGAACGCCCTCTGTTATTTAACATACTGTATATAGTATTGAGGCGTTATTGTGTGTGTTGCGACATTCGCACACTCCATGGCGTCATGAGATCCCGCCGGAGCTATATCCGCCGTACCGGGATTTCTCGCGGCAGCGGAGTTATGCCTGGCGTTTTGCCTCCTCTCGCCACTCTCACATGTGGGCGAAGGCTTTGGTCTCCAGATCCCTTGACAGCAATCCGGCAAGAAGGTTCGCCGCCTCGGCGGAGACCGTGCGGTATCCCCGTACCAGCCGAACGGCCATGACCCTCTGGGATGCGGTCAGGCGTCGGGCTGGTCGCTACCTCAGGGACCGCGCCCACACCGGTGCCCCATTTGGTCCCTCTATATTAGAGAGGAACCGCCTCAAGGCAGCCCAGGCCCATTCCAGTCTGGGAGCCAAACGTCGGAAGTGCTCCTCGAAGTTCCACCGGCTGTCGAGGATGAGTCCCGGTACTTCATCATCACCCCGTCGCCGATGTGAACCACTCCTTCCGTTATTTGGGAACGCGGCTGTGGCGTGTTCCGAGGACCATGAAAGCAAATGGCCTCGGACTTGTGCAGGGCCACCTCGAGTCCCAATTCCTCGGTCGCTCGGTCGCCGCCTAGTGCGACCTCCCTTGTGCCAGGACCAGCGTGTCGTCAACGTAACAAACTACGTTGACGCCGATAGGGGTCGGCGCGCAGCACCAAGTCGTACCCGATGTTCCAAAGATGCGGCCCCAGGAAATCTTGTCAGCCCTGCTAGGTACTTTTACTTTGCCGACTTGTCATACTATGGGTGAATTAATTGATGCCGATCCCCGAGCAAAATATTTCTGTTCTATTGTTTTCTTTTCTATAGTCCATAAAATTATTTCTAAGATAACAGGAAGTGGTACGTGTACAAGTCTATATAAATGACCGATAAACGATTGCTCAATAGAACCCAGACAGTATCGAATGTTATTTGGTGACCGTTATTGAATCCTCCGATTATGTGACCGATCAAACAAGTGATAAAGTATGGAGGCAAACACTGGCGCGCCTTACTCCATTGTGCTGACCGATAACGATGGGAAGACTCCATGGTGAACCGAGTTTAAAAGGAGGTATATTATAATATTTGAGTTTTATTGCCCATGAACTGGAGCTGATATTGAAAGTTTATGTTACCTTCACATGGGCTTCCAAAATTGTAAGCGCGCTGTGGCCCCTGGTACAGACAAATGAAGGACCATGAGTGGAGTGAGTTTTAGTCAGTAAAAGTCTGAAAGCCATTTTATAAAAAAACAAACAAATAAAAATGAAAATCCAATACATTGTTAATTAATAAACTGCTTAGATACCTATAAAACCGAATCAAACAATAGCTTCCTCTGTGCTTCCGATAAGGATGGGACACCGTGATGTTCAAAGTTAAATAGATAATAATAGCTTATTTTCAGTCATTATCGCCCATAAAATTTAAATTACAGACATAACTAAAACATATTATACATCCAAAAAACATTTAATATTTCGCACCAAGGAATACAAACAAACTGCGTAACACAACACTGGCTTATTATGGCTCTCTCTCTCTTATTATGGCTTGGTACATATCTACATAAACGTACGGGACAGATTTTATGATATTCATAATTATCGATAATTTTCAATAATTAACTTAACATGCCCTTCACAAGGTGCTCCATGCTGCAGCCAGAAAAAAACAAAATACTGTTCTTTTTTTTTAATCTGTATCTACATAACTCTCTTTATTAGATTTTGAACTTCATCGGTGAAATATGAAGGCTCTAGGTTGATTGGGGGACAGTTTCGGGTAGGTTGACCTGCTATCGTCCGTACTAACGTTTACAAATAAATGGGTAGGTATTGGTAGCTGAATTATAGACTTGTCTTACATCATTGTTATCACCAATAACGAATCAAACCAGAAATGAATGATTGAATTATTAACAACGATGGGAACTCCATGTTCCATCATAAAACGTTACTTAGACCAATAGAGAGGCATATTATGTCCATCGATTGTTCGTACATAATTTTCAATAGTATTGAAACTAGTTATATAAATAAATATATTGCGTAACTAAAAACAATAACACTTACATTGAAACCCTCACACTACACAAACACACATCCTCACATCACACACGTGTGTGTGTGTGGTGGTTTGTGCGAGGGTGAGGGTTTCAAAACAATCTAATATATGTGTGTCTGTTGATGTGTATCAACAGACACACATACATATATTAGATTGTTTTAAGTAAGAAATGGACTGAGATTAATAAAAATTCTTAAGAACATTAAGCTTACCGCAGCGATACATAAATCTGTAACATGCTTCCGTATTTATGGTGAGATACTTACATCCTGCGGCTGAACGCTGTTACCCAAAACACAAGCCGAGGCTTAGTTTGGGTATCGCCCTGAGGACACGGTGGAGCATACGGTGGAGGTCTGCCCGGCTTGGGTAGAGCACCGCCGTGTCCTCGTAGCGGCGATCGGCGGCGATCTCTCGCGTCCGACCCTGGTCCAGGCCATGGTCCGAAGCGAGAGTGCATGGCAGGCCGTCACCTCCTTCTGCGAAGCAGTGATGTTGGCAAAGGAGGAGGCGGAGCGCGTGAGGCAACGGGAAACCCAGCGCCCTCACGCCACTAGCCGCCGCAGGAGACGCCCTGGTCAGGAGATGACACCAAACTCCCAGCCACCGTAGGCGCGGGCCTGCGGGCGGTGAGCAGTGGGCAGCTCGCCGCTCGGTAAGGACCAGGCCCGAGTCGACGGCGCGTCGTGTTTCACGCGCGCCTCAAAGAGATGTCAGCACATCGTGTCGGGGTCCACGAACACCGATGCCTCCTGGGTCAGGGTTGCGGGTTGGTTAAAAAAGAAACCGTGGCCCTGGCCGTTGCACAGGCAAGTAAAGAAACACGGGTGGGTTTTAGTCAGTAAAAGTCTGACACGCCCTTCCGCTCTGCCCAGAGCGGAAGAAGTCATTTGATGATTTCCCATCCAAACAAAAAAAAAAAAAAAAAAAAAAAAAAAAAAAAAAAAAAAAAAAAGGCTTAGTTTGGGTAACAGTAGCCCATAAACAAATGTAAAAACTAGCGACAATAAAGATTTTTTTATTTAATTTTACAATATGACTTTTTAAAATTGTACCTCCCTAAACCAAAAAGTAGGTAGAACTAGAAGTCTAAGGATTTTTAGTGCTCATTAACGGAGTAACTTCCTGAAATAAGTGATTATTTCATTTAATAAAATAGTATATTAATGTTATTTAACTTGTTACACTAGTTTTTGGTCTAACTGCAAAACTTCGATATCTCCTTCGGGTTGTGGAGGTCAGACGGCAGTCGCTTCACGGAAAATATCGGAGTTTAGCCAAATCAGCAGTTAGACTGATAAAGCGGACTCCAGACTCCAAAGCTAAAAAAGCTTCGGGTGCAACTGGGATTAACCCTGAGGTAATGATGATGAAGATGACTTGATACACTAGTACTTTTTTGCGTTTATAATGGAGAACTGGCCGTACCCGCGGTTTAACCTGCAAAAAATTCCGTAGGAATATCGGGATAAACAGAATCCTAAATGTTAATCCTGTTACAGAGAAGGAATGAGCGTAACCACCACGCTTGCTCAATACGAGTTGGCGATTTCAGATTTAAAGTTCAGGTTTCCTCAAGATGTTTTCCTTCACCTTGTAATCAGTCATTGGTGTCCATGATATACTTAGAAAGTACTTACATATAACTTTAGAAAAGTTACATTGGAACTTGCCTGACCTGGAATCGAACCCGCACACTCATACTTGAGAGGCTGGTGTTTTAACCACTAGGCCACCACGTTATAAGCCACATGAGTGCCAAATTCTGTCGTTCAAATATATACACAAACTTTCATATTTAGAACATTGGTAGGAAGTAGGAATTGTTAATTAGTGACCATAACATTGTTTAATGATTGAATAATTGTTTGACGGTACGGTTGACGCAGTGGTTGAGTGATTGACTGCTGCGATGCGTGTCGTGGGTTTGATTCCCGCACGGGGCAAATCTTTGTATAACATCAATTAAGTAGTTGTTCCGGGTCTGGCTGTCTGTGTATGGGATTTTATATGTTTGTAAACGCACCCACGATACAGGAGAAATTCCTAGTGTAGGGCAACATTTCAAATAAAAAGAAAACTTGCACAAAGTGAAACAAGAGATAAGAATCATTTAGGCGATATCATTTAGTGATAAGACACTGTTTCCGATTTACAATGATAATCTAAGGAAATGTCTCATCGACGGGGTCCACTAAGACCAATGCCAGCCAGGGCTGCGGGATGATTGAAAGAGATACCATGACCCTGGCGCACAGCCAAGTGAAGGAACACGCGTGGGTTTTAGTCAGTAAAAGTCTGACACGCCCTTCTGCTACGCCCAGATCGTTAGATTTGAGAGAAAAAAAAGGAAATTAATAGGATGCACCTCGGCCATGTCACAGAAAACCATCCATAACTTTCTCTCATCCTGTCAATTCTTTTATCTATCTATGTTGGTGTCAGCTTCCAATCTAACCGGACGCAGCTGAGTATCAGTATTGTTACATGGGGGAACTGAAAAAGGCATCACCCTAAAACATTCAACGCGTAGCAGATATCCTTCTTCTTCATTTTTTTTTTTCAAGGTGACATTCAACCTCAACTCTTAATCAATGACCTCTGTGGAATATATACCACAATTTTGCCAATAACACGTGTAACAAATTATAGAAATTCATTGGAAATTTTATTTCACAATAATGGCGGATACCGCCAATGACAGCTGTTGAAAAAGACGACTTCGTGAACCGTCTATGAGGAAGGGTTGAGGCAAAGTCATGATGTGCCCAGTATGCTACGATATTTCAATGTTCTTTATGAATTATTTACTGAATGAATTTTTACTGCATAAATCATGCGCTTTTATTTAGTAAACGTCACTATAAATAATTTTAAAAGGCCAATGAATAGTGCGCGTGACACTCATCTTAGCTTTCCCGTCTAAACTCACCCAGGTATCCTTCAAAATACAATGTGGGCAAACATGACATATTTTAGAATTCTCCCCTTCATCAAGTTACAACCCAAATCTTGGAAAAATACAACACTATCTACACCAAAAGGTATTAATCAAAAACCCAATAACTTCTTATTGACGTTCCAAATTCAATATACAAGCGGTGCTTGATATCGAGAATCATAGTATAAATATATCGATATTTACCGAATTCGATTAGCTCTATAGAAAAAATACGCCAAAACGTGTCAGATAAAAATGCGTCGATAGGTTTTTTCTTGACCAGAGATTATTGTGTTATTTTCCTTAGCGATATCGTGTTTATTTGGTTAACAAACTGTAATGAAAGAAATGATAGTGTTAAGTTCGACGACCTTACTTTTTTTGGTTTCGAAGATAGGACTCTTTTCTGTCAACGCTGATAAAAGTGTTTGGCGTGAATAGGTAGCCACTTGTATATGGTAAAGTTTTGTGATAGAATTTATTGAATATTTTATGTTATACTTTGAGATATTATTATCTTTTTACTTGGCGTTTTCATTAATTCTTCCTTTTTTTCGGAACAGCCTTTTAAAAATAAATATATTCTTCTAATATATAAAGCTGAAGAGTTTGCTTGTTTGAACGCGCTAATCTCAGGAACTACTGTTCCGATTTGAAAAATTCTTTTTGTGTTGGATAGCCCATTAATCCAAGAAGGCTTTAGGCTATATAACATCACGCTGCGACCAAAAGGAGCGGAGCATAACCAGATATTTCAAGGCATTAATCAAATAACCTTACCCTATTTTTCCGGTGAACAGAATTGTCAAAGCTTTTACATCGTAAAGAATGATGCTGCTGATGATCACTTACCTATATTGTTAGATTTTTCGATATACCTACTCAAATCATCATAGATCTCCTTTTTGCTAAAACAGCTTGAATGAATAAAATGTATCATAAATATGCTACTACCACATAAAGTATGCAATCGTGGAATTCATTCAATGCCATTGTAACGAAAGAACATAACCCAGCTCAAGTCTCATAACTGTAAACACGGCAGCATTTATTTTACTATTTATCACAAATTAAATGAAAAAAAAAAAAATCTAAATCCGCTCCACAATCAGATTCAACAAACACTCACATTCAAACTTCAACGCAATGACGAACTATCATCCGCCAGCGTGGTCCTCTCGAATAATTACAATCGACTCGCTGACAATCGCGATTCTATCACAAAGCTCGCATAATCGGACGCTGTGTCGACTCATTCCCAACACTACAAGTCATAAACACACACACCCGCATCCCAAATTCAACTCTATTCCATAACAACACAATTCAATTTTGCTTACATTTCGAATGCACATAGTGCAGTGGTGTACACAGATAGTCGATTGTGACTGGGACAATGCAATAATCCGCGCATTGTTGAATCGACATTGTTGTTTTAAGGGCGGCCAGGCGTTCGCGACAATTGCACGCTTTATTGCATAAATAATAATGTTATATCGCCCAGCGGCGTTTCATTGTGGCATTTTCACGCTAAACTTATAGTATTGTGGGGCGAATTGAGTTATGCTTTCGATTTCAGACCTATCGGATATCTTTCGCGTTGTTTTTGCTGATAATACTCGAAGTGTTGATGTTTGGTCGAGGGCGACTTGGCACTGAGAGGTTGATGTGAGAGTTAACAATCGTTGGAATTAAGCCAACAAAGTAGAAGAAAAACGTACAATCATGGCGTAAAGCGGAGTTTACACCTACACAAAATAAGCTCGTTCCGTATTTTTTCTGTGGTTTCTTAGAAACTGGCGTTAATAGATCTAATGACTCTATTAAATTTATTAACCACTAGCTTTCCGCCCGCGGCTTCGCCCGCGTGCAATTCGGTTATATCGCGCTTTTTAGATTTCCCTAGGGAATATAAATTTTTTTCCAATAAAAGGTAAGTAGCCTATGTCCTTTCTCAGGGTCTAAAGATTGTCTGTCTCAAATTTCATCAAAATCGGTTGAGAGGTTTAAGCGGGAAAGCGTAACAGACAGACAGATAAACAGAGTCATTTTCGCATTTATATGCAAAATATTAGTATGGGTTTACCAGGTCACATTTTATGGCTTGACGCGAAAAGAAACAGGCAGAAATGATCGTTCAAGGGCAACCGAATTATATGATTAAGTTCAATTTACAATTCCAAATTAAGATTAGTTACATAACAAAAATTACTATAACTCATTCTGATTTTCTTCCTTAGGGCGCTTCACATGAAAGAACATCCCGACTACAAATACCGACCACGACGAAAGCCGAAACCGCTGGTCAAGAAGGAGCCGAAATTCGGTTTCGGCATCAATGGGTTGATGGCGCCGGTACCGAGACTGGTGACGCCGTCGGTACCACACCCGGTGCATCCGCAGCTGCACTCGATGCCACATCACTTTGCGGATAAACCCGAGTTAAGCAGAGCCTTGTTCCCGCCGCTGCCGTACCCGTTCTATCCGTTTGCGAAGATACCGTCTGATGATGGCAAGCTGGCAGCCGAGTTGGCGCATTTGCAGGTAATCTTCAACAAGGTATTGGTTTACGAATATTAAGCTTTATTTTGTTAACCTTAACAGTGACCCTAAACATTACATATTATGAATACTGACTGATAAGTGATGACACTTAGTGTTGAACATCTCCCCTGATTTTTGTGTTTATCTGCGAAGAACGCTGCCAAAAACTTAAAGAAAACGGAACGCGGCCATATTGGGACCACGTCCTTCCGCCGACTGCCAAACGTCGCGGCGAGCGCACGTCCTTTCGAACTGGCAAGCTAGCGAGTCATAGCCACGATCTTTTAACTTTTACTAGAAAGATTTATGAGAAATAATTAAAG
This sequence comes from Sesamia nonagrioides, assembly GCA_017933935.1. Lineage (NCBI taxonomy): Eukaryota > Metazoa > Arthropoda > Insecta > Lepidoptera > Noctuidae > Sesamia > Sesamia nonagrioides. Next base: position 98,473 of record JADWQK010001018.1, on the reverse strand, counting down.
CAACAATTATTTTAAATTCCCTTTGATTTCTTGACAAGATATAACATGTGCTCTGTATGACCCATGGTTAAATGATAACAGCCGCGCATGTCGAACGAATAGGTTAAGCTACGCTTGCCGAGGTTGGTCTGTGGATAGGACAATGTTTACATACTGATACCCTCCGTGCCTTGGAAATCACGTTAAGCCGTTGGAGCCAGTTGTCATTTGTAGATCCTTAATAGTCGTTTAGGGTAGTCAGAAGACCGAAAGTCTGACAACCAGTTTTACCGGTAAGGTGTACCGTAATACCCAGTAATTGGGCAGTGGAGGTCAGATAGACATCCACCCACCATATGATGATAAAATGTGTGCTCTAAACACTTCGTCTTCTTCACAGGCTCTATATGGAGGGGCCTTATACAGCAGTGCCCTCTACAGCAGCGCTTTATCCCCCTGCGGCTGTCCACCTCGCCGGACGCCATCCCCTCCTCCCGCTGACGTGAAGCGCCCCGTGGCCTACGTCCTCATGAAGAGCGACGAGGAACCGCCTCAGCACGTCATCTGAAGGCCGGTCGCGCTCCCGGCGAGGGTTTGGCCTTCGCATTGGGAGCGGCCTTCCACCTCCGTGCAGGAGCGCGAGACCAGCTCACCTGACAGCGTGTAAGACTGAATGGAAGGTTATTGACTTTTGTTGTTCTAGAATGGACAGTGTGTATAGGGATGGGATAGTTTCGGCCTGTGTTTCTTTCGGCGATAAAATTGTTTTCGATTTTTTATAGTGAACCGTGAAAAATAATAATCTTGGTTAATATAATCTTGGTTAAATAAAATGTTTAAATGATGGAATGGTGCTGATCGTGTCATGTTTTTTTCAATAAATGTGCAATCAATGTTACTGTTAACAAGCAATGTATCTACTTTTAGTTTTCTCGTGAGGCGCTCCTCACACTTTGAATAGATAACATATCATAGAATTTACTCTTCAACTGTGTAATTAATAGACGTTAGTTAGGTGAATTAATGTCAATTTTGTAATAAGATTATTGTATGACGTGTATACCATGTAATCGGTTTCCATTCTCACTGATACCTGCACCCTAATTGCGTATCACACTATTACTGTCAGTTGGAATCATTTTGAAGCTTATTGCTGTTCCATTGCTCCCTATGTTCGAAAATGTGTCTGTTCAACAATTTAAATAACGCAATGAATGTTGTTGAACTGTCAAAATGAAACCCATTAAAATTGGTAGGTAATGTGTTACGCAATTACCCTGCAGATTTAATAATTGTTATGATTCATTACCGTTTTCATTCATAATTTTGTTTGACATCTTATGCAATCTTATACAATAGTTTTTTAAATAATCTCACTGTATTTTAAAAATGTCTTTGTATCTACACCAGATTTGTCTATAAATGTATCTCAACACTAATGCATTAAATGTATTTAAACACTAATAAATTGTAGTGCAATATTGTAATTATGTAATCAAAAACGTACATAATTATGTAACATAAGATAACTGTGGAGAAGATTATTTAATAGGCGATTATAGCACATTATTCTCTCGATACGTCAACGATTCGATATCATTAATATCGATAGTGTGACAACATAATACTGAACAGAATAATGTGATATAAGATAAAAATTAAAACTTATTGTAAATATCATTTGTAAATAATCTCTACTAATTGTTCTGTTTTAAGCTATGTATAGCATACCTTCTTGTTTGGTTATTTTTTAAATAATTGTGTTGTTGTAAAATCTTATGCGTACTTTATCTATTTTTAAATTGGTATTTGTTTTTGTGCCCCATTATCAGACAGTTTATAATCATAATTTAATCATTTATTTCGTTGTTTTTTTGTCGTTGACATTCATTGACCAAAATTACAACATGCGATAAAGGTCGAGAGTCTCAACATGAGATTTAACAATTAACATTCAGGACCGCAATCTTCCCGTCGATTATGTAATCGCACCATTAAAGGTGGCGTGAGCTGTCATAGGCTACATTTATTTTCTATTTTAAGTTTAGAAATTGTTTATATTATAAGTACTTAGAAGGAAATGTTTGAGAGCACAGTATGACAAATCTGATACAGACCGTTGTTCTAGATGTTTTGATTTTACATAATCAATTTCATAGAAAAGGAATGGTAAATTAACTATCCATGTACCTATATAAGTGTACATCTTTCGCCTGTTAGTACCTTAACTTTTTTCGGCGTGGAATTCTTTGGACATTCCGAAGCCGAAACCATATTTAACAAAATTGTAAGTAGGTACATCTCTAAAATTTTCTACAATTTGACCATAGAGACACGACGATATTATTAATTTATAATAATTTTCTCCAAGTTATTTATAATTTACCCACCGATCAATTTAAATAATAATAATATAGAAAATTGGTCTAATTTAATAGTAATGATATAATGTTTGTATATTAATAAACTGTTCTATTGTTGATATTTTATGTTATTGTTGTAATTTAAGTTTTATTTCTTGATGTTTTTAGTTGTATTCAACGAATGTTTTATTTTTATATGATACGAATAATAAATGATACTTACATCGGAATAAAGCTTGTTGTTTTAGTACAAACCCATTCTAAGAAAAAAATCAATAGGCAGATAAATAACGTGGTAGGTATAGAGACGGAGACCTTCAATTTTGTTTTAGAGAGCTTTGTCATGTTCGTTTGTCAGACATGGTAATGTCACTCAGTAAGACCATAACTATGTAGTTATGGTATGTGGTTATGGTATGGTACTAAATACAAAAACATCAAATACATTACTTTTGTTACTGAGCCTTTGTCCATCGGCGCAAGCCAACCTCAACCATTTTATATAGCGTCTTTGCTTTTCTAGATAAAGGAAATGCCAAAACACTGTTACAGGCTCCTACCTCATTCGAATCCTTTCAATTCAAGTCTGATCTGATGTCCGCGTTCCGGTCACATTCCATCAAAGAAAACTTTTGAAAATTTGATTTTCCATGTATAAGTATATTTTTACGATATAAACTTTCCGTAGTTCAAGCCATCTAAGCCATAATAAATTCTAATCATTCATTAAACGTAAGTTGTGCCAGAAAGCCTTTTACAGCGTTAAAGATTATATCCAGGACAAAATGCTTGGGGATGAGCTGCTTCCAATTTTGAAGACTGAATGTTTTGTTACCTCTTTTTATTTTTATTTTAATACCTAGTGTAATTTTTATTTAATTATTTTTTGCTCAAATCTTGAATTAAACGCACACTATATAGCCAAGAATAATAAGTTACGGGGTCATATCGCTGAGAGAGATGTTTGACTTAACGCTGGACCAGCTCCACATGGACTTAGCGTTCGGGAACACTGTTGGAATTGCCTGAACAATGGTAAAAAATTACCTTTGCGTTGTACAGATTTAATGTATTACTATCGTATAATTGCATGGCACTATATACCTACTACTTGAAGGAAAACATCTTGAGGAAACCTGGACTTTGGGTCTGAAATCGCCAACCCGCATTGAGCAAGCGTGGTGATTACGCTCAATCCTTCTCTGTATGAGAGGAGACCTGCGTCCAGTAGTGGGATGCCAAATAAAAAAAAAAGGTTGATGATGATATACCTACTTGTTGTAAATCTACTACATATTTACTGGGTACGTCTTTCATTGCCTTGAGTGTGCTCTGGCTGCTGAGGCTATGTCGTGCTCACTCTTTGGTCGTAGCGTTGGATCATCAAATTTCCTTCAAAGTGGTTGAGCTGAATGGTTCTGATCCACACGTCATGTTCGTGAACGAGCGCCGTCAGCGGAGAGCTCAAAAGTTCTTTACAGATTTGCTAAGCAAACGCTTGGTCATATTGTGGAGGTATGAGGAGTAGCGTGTAAAGCTCACTCATCTTTCATAGAAAAGAGAGGATCCTCCGACCAGAATGGTTGTCTGGCGGACCACTTGCCCGCCGGTTGATGTCGCGAGCTTGTATGCGTGCTAGTTGCACAGAAAACTCTGCTTGCGAGATGTAGGATTCGCGTGACGTCAGTATAGCGCGTTGTTTGCATGTAGCGATGTAAGCACCGCTACAATATAAAAAAGCATTTTGGTAGAATGAACTACTTGTCCTTTAAAAAAAACCTAGATATCTATGAAAAGACCAGATAAGAAGCTTCATGGATAGGTACTTTTTAAACCAAGATATTACAAAATCCTCAAAATAAAGTGACAGACAGTTTATAAAACTAAATTACAAACAAAACACTTAACAGTTTATTAACTTCCCAAAACAATTTCAAAAAGATTAAATTTCCAATCGCCATGTGTTCACGAGCCACTCAAAAAGTCAGCGGCGCGAGTATTTCTTTAAACAGAGGGGCTCCCGATTAAATACGGTACATACTCAATTATCGGCGAATAAACACTCGAGTGTGAACAATAAAGGGACACATGGCAGCCTGGGGGAAACGGGGGATTTCACGGTTTTTAACTCATAGATTTAGAGGAAGATAAGCGAAAATATCATTGGTCTGAGACAGTTCAGAGGACAATATCTGATATGTACGAGTACCTTATCTACTTATGGTATATAATTAGGGGAGCCAGTTTTCCTTGAAGCAGAATGGTAAATATATACATAGAATAAACTTTAATAATCCTAAGGACCAAATTGCAACCATGGTTTCTCAGCAGAGCCTTCATTTCCGTGATATAAAAGGTACAAATATGCACTGAATGCCTTAGGCATTCTCTACTAGTCAACCAACGGTGGAGAAGAGATAAGATGGCAGGTGGTTTGGATGAGAGAGACCATGTAAAAGAAACTGTTAAATTTAGGTAAAAAAATGCATTAATAGGTTATCTATACTCTATACTAATATATAAAGCTGAAGAGTTTGTTTGTTTGTGCGCTAATCTCAGGAACTACTGGTCCGATTTGAAAAATTCTTTTTGCGTTGGATAGCCTATTAATCCAGAAAGGCTTTAGGCTATATAACATCCCGCTATGGCCAATAGGAGCGGAGCAGTATCAAAAAACTGTTGCGAAAACGGGAGCTAACGCAGACGTGCATATTGCTTCTATTATTTTAACAGGCGCTTATTTTATATCAACTCTGCTCTTTTTAATTTATTTCGGAACGGGACGAACAGCGCACTCAGTTACCATTGAACTTAGCTCATGAGGAAATGCAATATTAGTAAAAGCAGTGAGCGCGGAGGAATGTTACAGCAGTGTAAGTTGTTAGTTTGGGAGTTTGGGTTTGCACAAAAGGGCAATTGAAGCACTAGATCGCACAATGGGGGACATCAAAGACAACCAAGAAGGGACGGTGGTACCTTTAGCTGGTGACTTTAGGCAGACCCTTCCGGTGATTACTAGGGGTATGCCGCCGGCAGATGACATAAATGCCTCTTTGAAAGCATCTGCATTATGGGTTCGCGTGAAAAAGTATTGTCTCACCACGAATATGCGAGGGCAACTTCATCACGATTCTCAAGCCGGGTATATGCAATATGCAACTACTCTTTTAAAAATCGGAGTAGATAGTATGCCAACTGACAGTAACGGCATGATTAGAGTGAGTCGTGAGTTCTGTCAAGTTGTGGATAGCTCAGATGACCTATTAAATAATTCTATCCGGATCTTCAAACAAATATGGCCAACCAAGAATGGCTATGCGAAAGGGCAATTTTGGCGCCGACTAATGAAAAGTAAAATAAATGAACAAATGATGTTAAACGTTCAGGGAAATGTTATCGAATAGCTCTCAGTGGACAATAATCATACCCTATAGAATTTTTCAACTCTTTAGAATTATCAGGAGTGCCACCCCATAAGTTGATACTAAAAGTTGGTGTTCCAGTCCTATTAATGAGGAATCTTGACGCTCCAAAGCTGTGTAACGGTACTCGGTTACAAATAACACTTTTGGGTCACAACATTGTAAAGGCTGCAATCATGGCTGGGATGGCAAAAGGACAAAATGTCTTGATTCCCGTATTCCCATCATCCCAACTGATTTACCATTTAATTTAAAAGAGTACACTTCCTTCTGAAAGCAGCATTTGCTATAACAATAACAAAGCCGACAGATGCTTAAAGTTGCTGGAGTTCATTTAGAAACAACATGTTTTTCTCATGGGCAACTCTATGTGGCATGCTCACGTGTATCAAATCCAAAAAACCTTTATGTTTTGGCAAAAGACAGCAAAACAAAAAAAGTTGATTATAAAACTATACTTACTTAAATGTGCTCATATTTTATCAAGCGTAATAATTTTAACTCTTATTTCATAATATCCTAAGCATATCCAAAACACCAACCAACGCAAAATAATTAGAAGTATGATATGTGATGTTTCTTTCCTTTGATAGACCTTTAAACCCGGTAAAATTAACGTTGCTTTAGACCTTATGTATCTTTATAATCCTACTAATAATATAAACGCGAAAATGTGTGAGGGTGTTTGAAACCTTGCAGTAATGTAGGCATTTATCTTGGTATTCCCCCAGATACGGGAACCACCGCGCGCTGTAAACTGAAGTCTACGCGAACGAAGTCGCGGGCAACAGCTAGTTAATTATATGGGTGTAACTATGTAGTATTCTGTACGTTTATAAAAAAAGAAAATATTTAAGATTAAAAAGAAGATCATGACAAAATTACCGATCCTGGCCCATTGTTAAGCAAATCGCAAGTATGAAATTCAAAATCGAGAGCCATTTAGTTATTCGTATCAGGCAGAGAATCCAGACCGACCAAGCGTTTTTCCATAAAAAAAAATATAAATGTCATGATTTTGTAGGCCTTGTGGACTGTAGACCATTTCTTATGTATTTTACTAGCTTTTCGCCCGCGGCTTCGCCCACGTAAAGTTTGGTTATATCGCGCTTTTTAGATTTCCCTCGAGAACATCAAATTTTTCGGGATAAAAGGTATAATAAGAATAATAGGTCTATGTCCTTTCTCAGGGTCTAAAGATTGTCTGTGCCAAATTTCATCAAAATCGGTTGAGAGGTTTGAGCAGGAAAGCGTAACAGATAGACAGACTTACTTACTGTCGCATTTATAATATTACTAGCTTTTGCCCGCGACTTCGTCCGCGTAGACTTTAGTTTACAGCGCGCGGTAGTTCCCGTTTCCGGGGGAATGCCAAGATAAATGCCTACATTACTGCAAGGTTTCAAACATCCTCACACATTTACGCGTTTATGTTATTAGTAGGATTATAAAGATACATAAGGTCTATAGCAACGTTAATTTTACCGGGTTTAGCAAAGGAAATAAATATCTAATATCATGCTTCTAATTATTTTGCGTCGGTTTGTGTTTGTCGTTTTTGGATATGCTTAGGATATTATGAAATAAGGGTTAAAATTATTACGCTTGATAAAATATGAGCACATTTAAGTAAGTACGGTTTTATAAACAACTTTTTTTGTTTTGCTGTCTTTTGCCAAAACATAAAGGTTTTCTGGATTTGATACACGTCGGGGAATCAAGACATTTTGTCCTTTTGCCATTCCAGCCATGATTGTAGCCTTTACAATGTTGTGACCCAAATGTGTTATTTGTAACAGAGTACCATTACACAGCTTTGGAGCGTCAAGATTCCTCATTAATAGGACTGGAACACCTGCACCAACATTTAGTATCAACTTATGGGGTGGCACTCCTGGTAATTCTAAAGAGTTGAAAAATTCTATAACTTGTTCAGTGTCCGTAATATTGTCCACTGAGAGGTATTCAATAACATTTCCCTGAACGTTTAACATCATTTGTTCATTTATTTTACTATTTCATTAGTCGGCGCCAAAATTGCGCTTTCGCATAGCCATTCTCGGTTGGCCATATTTGTTTGAAGATCCGGACAGAATTATTTAATAGGTCATCTAAGCTATCCACAACTTGACAGAACTCACGACTCACTCTAATCATGCCGTTACTGTCAGTTGGCATGCGATCTACTCCGATTTTTAAAAGAGTAGCTGGATATTGCATATACCTTGGCTTGAGAATCGTGATGAAGTTGCCCTCGCATATTCGTGGTGAGACAATACTTTTTCACGCGAACCCATAATGCAGATGCTTTCAAAGAGGCATTTATTTCATCTACCGGCGGCATACCCCTAGTAATCACCGGAAGGGTCTGCCTAAAGTCACCAGCTAAAGGTACCACAGTCCCTTCTTGGTTGTCTTTGATGTCCCCCATTGTGCGATCTAGTTCTTCAATTGCCCTTTTGTGGAATATCATCACATTCATCCCAAACTAACAACTTACACTGCTGTAACATTCTTCCGCGCTCACTGCTTTTACTAATATTGGATTTCCTCATGAGCTAAGTTCAATGGTAACTAAGTGCGCTGTTCGTCCCGTTCCGAAAAAAATTAAAAAGAGCCGAGTTGATATAAAATAAGCGCCTGTTAAAATTATGGAAGCAATATGTACGCCTGCGTTAGCTCCCGTTTTCGCAACATATTTTGTTACTGCTCTGCTCCTATTTGTCATAGCGGGATGTTATAGCCTAAAGCCTTCCTGGATTAATAGGCTATCCAACGCAAAAAGAATCTTTCACAAACAAACAAACAAACTCTTCAGCTTTATATATTAGTATAGGCTAGCGCCCGCCAGCGACTTCGTTCGCGTGGAATTAGTTACGCTCAGCTCCTATTGGTCGCAGAGTGATGTTATGTAGCCTAAAGCCTTCCTGGATTAATGGGCTATCCAACGCAAAAAGAATTTTTCAAATCGGACCAGTAGTTTTCGAGATTAGCGCGAACAAACAAACAAACATACAAACAAACTCTTCAGCTTTATATATTAGTATAGAAGTATAGATAGTATGGATGGATTGACACCTGCCGTCCTTCCACGCCCACTGTGATTTGAAAACAAAGGCTAGTAATTTTTAAAAGAGTAACCGCGGAATGTCTTCCCAGCTCTTCTCTACAGGAAACGACCAATTATAACCGTACACCTGACATTCTATAAGTTTCCATGTTGGTTTATGTAAAATAAAATAATTTGATTTGATATGAAACACGGCGGCGCCCTTAACCACTTTCTAATGCTCTCTCTAGGGAGAAGAAGTGGTCGGCGGTGAGCAGTGGGCAGCTCGCCGCCCGGTAAGGACCAGTCCCCAGTCGATGGCGCATCGTGTTTCACGCGCGCCTTAAAGATATGTCATCACATAGTGGCGGGGTCCACGAAGACCGATGCCTCCTGGGTCAGGTTTGCGGGTTGATTAAAAAAGAAACCATGGCCGTAGCTCACAAGCAAGTGAAGGAACACAGGTGTGTTTTAGTCAGTAAAAGTATGACACGCTCTTCCGCTCCGCTCAGAGCGGGAGAGGTCATTTGATGATTACTAATACAAAACAAAAAAAAATTAGAAGAAATAGAGCAGCATACTCCCCAGCAACAAAACTGTCTGTTTAGTTAAAAAATCATGATTCTCTACTACACCTCTTTCTTTATCTGTCTATACTAATATATAAAACTGGAGAGTTTGTTTGTTTGTTTGAACGTGCTAATCTCAGGAACTACGGGTCCGATTTGAAAAATTCTTTTTGCGTTGGATAGCCCATTAATCCAGGAAGGCTTTACTGCCGTCCTTACGAAAAGTGCAATAACTCGAGTTTTGCCCCAAATTGAGTTAAGTACATATTTGAAATCTGCAGAATGAGATCTATATATTCTTTTAAGGCACTTTTTACGTATCTATGATGTAGCCGGTTTTATACCAAGCTAAACTGCAATATCTAAGTTGGTGTTTTATGATTTACAAATCAAGACCGAAATAACTGTAGATGGGAATAACTTACTTACTAAGTACTACTACTATTAAGTAGTTTTACTAAACATATCTTCAATAAGTGTAGATAGTACATTTATAATTAGCATAGTTCGTCATTTGTAATATTCATTTGCTAGTAGGCTATATAACATCATGCTGCGACCAATAGGAGCGGAGCACTAACTAAACGCGAACGAAAGCGCTGGCGCCGCTAGTCAACAAATAAAGAAACGGTACAGCACCGGTAAGTATTTTAACAGATTACTACAGACCGTACCAACAAGCAAAGAAAATAAAAACCCTACGTTCCAAAACGCATAAACCCTCCTAAAAAGTTAAATTACAGAAAACCGTTTAAAAGTCATCGATGTGAGATAAAGAGGACATTTAGGTTATCGGCAATTAATATTTTATTCATGTACAATAAAAAGACAATAATCACAGTTTATGTATCGGCCGGGGGCGATTAGAGACGGGAGCGCCGCGGGGGCGCCCGGGGGTACGGGCTGAGGGGTGACCACTACGAGGGATGGTGACAGGACGAGGCTTCGAAATTTAGAAAAATATGATGTTAGTTAAGTTTTGGAAAAAATATGTAAGTAATTAATTCTATGTAATAAAAAAAATGAAGAAAAACCAGTGTGTATTCGAAAAATAAAATTCAAAAAAAGAAATACAACCGACTTAAGAACAATAAATACAAAATGAATTTCCTCATTTCGGAGTCAGTGTATTTGGTTTTTACGTGTTCGTTTTTTAAAAACGACTTCCTAAATTATTTCAACTGTGTATTGTTTTGTTTTTATGACGGATGTATTTTTGTAAAAAAAAAACAATTTTTAGTGCAAAAGGCATCTTTTTTTTACATGGAGTGGAGATCTGACCTCCACAACCCAAAAAGTGGGTAATACGAAACCCTTAAAAAAAATTTCATTCAAAATGTAACCCTACTTATCCCGTTCCCCGCCACAACATGGCCACCCCCTAACCCCACAAACAAACACCCTTTTGCGGCTAATTGCGGAGGTGGCGCGATCTCTATTACATCCACCATAAATCCATGGCTTTACTAGATCACCCTGTCGCAGATTTGTGGTAGATGTACTTACGCTGTTTTATTGTACAAGGAGTTATGGAGAATTGGAGTTATTTCTATATTAAGATGTGATTTGTAGGTGATAAGAACTCGTGGCCAAATTATGACAAGTACACGGGGAGATCACATACAAATTCAAAATTCTCTCGTCTGGTGGGTGGTAAATTCTACCGGCAGCCGATTTTATGGCCTAACACCGTCCTATGATGCTATTTTATGTAATAATAATCATTAAATATTTTATTATTTAAATTATGTAGTTTAAATTGATCATTGAACTGAAAACTTCTTCAGGTAGCGTCGCGCGTCGTTGAGCAAGTCGTTGAGTATGACCGACGCAATACCGTGATAGCTTTTTGTTTTGTTTAATTTTTGTGTATTTTGTGTTTTTTAGTTATTTCAGTTTCCAGTTGTCTCGGTTAGTCCCACGACTGCTATTTTTTTTAAGTAATATGTAGGCCCACTGGCAAAACATTGAAAACAAATGTAAACGGTACAACATCTCACACACTCTGTAACTCTACCTCAATGTTTACAATTAAGATTTTAATTCCGCTCAACGTCCATCCTCCTTCGTACTTTGCTAGACATTACAGTCATTTATTCATTAACAACAATAGGGTATTTGACTGAAAAAAACTAATTAGTCCGTCAGACAGATTTCCAAAAAATACTAGACAAGTTTTTTTTTTCTTTTTTTCATATAAACAAAAAATGAAGACGACAGTGCACGTTGAAAACTCGTGTGACGTCACTGGACGGTACACTTTTTAGCGACCAGTGACGTCACCAGCCACCACTTCTGATCTTTGACGCCTTTTATATTTGTCAATTTTTTGTTTATATGAAAAATGAAAAAATACGTAGGTATCTAGTATTTTTTGGAAATCTGACTGACGGACTAATTAGTAATTAGTTTTTTTTAGTCAAATACCCTATTGTATCTGAAATCATATAGTAATAAAAGAGAAAATTAAGAAATTAAATTTGATACATTAAAATCACGCTAAATATTACAACATTGCATATCCACACATACTTAAGAATTCTGTTACAGATCGTCAACAGCATAAATATACTTATTAAACAGGAAACGTTTAAGCTGACTTTTGAATGAATTTGAGTAGATAGCGCCTTTTATATCTAGAGGGAACTCATTAAACAATATGTAGGACTGTGCTTTACAATATTCAAAGAAGGATGTACCGAGTACGGTGTAATGCTTAATATCTTGTCTATGTGTGGATTCTCGGCTTAGTAGTTCTTTATTTTTATTTTTTTTATTTAAATATTTGGCCATGTTTTACTTATGTGTTGTTACAAACCCTAGGGTAAAAGCACGTGTTTATTCACCTTGTTGTACAATCCTGTCATGAAATAAATAAGATGATACTCTGTTAAGCTAGGGAGATTAAAAATAAAACTAGGAGAAAAATGCAATTCGCCAGCGGCCACAGACGGTCAGATTGAAATTATACTGGAGGGAAATCATATCAAGTAATAATCTAGGAGTTGGAGAGACAGGTCTGGTTTTATGTGTTCCTTTTTAAAACTCAGTACTGTGGGTAACAAATTTTAATTTGAGAGTTAAAATCAGTTTTTATTTTAATTTTCACTAGTAAAAACAGGTTATCCGAGTCCGGGAATCATAACAAGAACTAAAACTTATAATTCAAATTGTAGATGAAGAATTATTGTTTAGACATGATTTTTAAAAGAATACAATCAAATATTTGACTTTTAGAGTTAAAGTCAAAATATTTATTTCAACTAGACACATAAAAGTTGAAAGGCAGTTTTGAAAGTTAATTCACAACAAATAAGTTAGTTAATAACTTCACCACTGAGTAAATTGTAGACCATTTTATATCATCATCAATAAGCCCTATTCTCCGCCCAATAAATGCACCACACACTCGTAAGTAGCCTTACAATGGTCACAATGACAGTAATTTGTCAGTCGACAGCCACCCAGACCGTTTACCTACAGTCAGATATTCAGATCAACCTGAACGACCGCCATTCATATGCCATTCTATGATCGGTAAGTGATAGATGCGATTGGAAACGAATTACGACTGTGGGTTGGAGGCGAATGAAATAAACGCCAAGGTAAGTCTTTTTTTAAATTAATAGTTATAAACTAGTCATCATCAACCTTTTTATCGTCCCACTGCTGGGCACAGGTCTCCTCTCATACAGAGAAGGATTGAGCGTAATCACCACGCTTGCTCAATGCGGGTTGGCGATTTCAGACTTAAAGTCCAGGTTTCCTCAAGATGTTTTCCTTCACCTTCAGTCATTAGTGTCCAAGATATACTTAGAAAGTAGGTATAACTTTAGAAATGTTACACTGGTACTTGCCTGACCTGGAATCGAACCCGCGCACTCATACTTGAGAGGCTGGTGTTTTAACCACTAGGCCACAATGACTGTTATAAACTAATGCTTGGCCGCAATCTCGCCTAATGGTAAGCAGTGATGCAATCGTTGATGGTAAAACGCGCTAGTTAATAAACTAGCGCGTTTACGCTATTCACTTAAAAAAAACTGAGCGAAATGGAAGTAAGACGGCGGTTGAGTGTGGTGATGCAATGTTAAACCCAACAACACGACCAACGATGCTGCGCCAGCACACATCGCAACACAGCTGCTCAGACCCGTCCTCCGTATGGCTGCAGCAGACATAACGCCGGAACACGACAGGCAAGACTTTGTCTGGTGGATGGTAACTTCTGCCGGCATCCGATGTTGTGGCCACCAACCACCACAGATGGCTATTTTAAGTCACATAACATACATACAGGTTGTCTGTAAAAGATCACTCTTAGCGATAAGACCGCCCATTGTGTCACCCTTTGTAAAATCTTTATATTTATGTTCTGTAATCTATATGGTGTACATAATAAAGAGTATTCTATTGTATACATAATCAGCCTATAATGTTCCCACTCCTGGGACATTATAGGCGATGGCCTGGGACATGGTGGGAGGGGGTGGGCCGTAATATACCACGTGGGCCCAGTGCGGGTTGGTAGATGCCAAGTTTGGCCTCTAGGACATGCCGGTTTCCTCACGTTGTTTTCCTTCAACTTTTTGGGAGAAGTGGTTATGAAATAATTTACTCAAAATAAAGCACCTGGTGGGGTTCGAACCTACATACAATTTCGTAAATCGCGGCCGATACCACTAGGCCACTACTGCTCTCTCTCTCTCTCTCTCTTATTTGGAATTGAGGGACAGTAACTTAAGCCTTTTATGCAACTCCACTTCTTCCCATAGGGTTTGATCAAATAAAATGGTATAGGAGAGGTAGACCAAGAATTCTAAGGCATAATTTTGCTCGCTAAAAACAAACCATTCTTCAACGGTCACCATTAACCCAACTATAATGTGGAGACAACCAGACGACAATAATGAAGAAACTGATGATACTAATAAATACGGTTATTTTAGAACTACCAATTAATCCTAACACGGAAATAATAAAAGTACGCAGTTTACCTAATTTAATATCATGTTGTCGTCTCCACTTTATACAGATGATGGCTACTTTCCGATTAACACAATCCCTTCCTTTGTTAACAAACGCTCTACACTCTACAGCATCCACTTCATTGAGCAACTTCAATAATTCCTAATACCTTGAGCTTAAAATGTGGGTAGTCATTCAATAAATACAGTGTAACATTCTGCCAACACCATAAACGACAAAAAAACGTCAAAAACAAACAATGAAAAATTCAAAAAAAGAACAAACGAGAATAAAAAAGTTCCGTCAGCGGGTGTCATGGCGTCGGGGGCGCATAATGGCAATTTTTCGTATACACAGCGTCAATGCGATGAATGCGAGATCTCGCGTAAACGGGCGCCGACGTGCAAATTTGACGCCTTTGTGTCGGACGGCCGCGTGCGTGACCTGCATTTTAGCTGGATGTTGGGTAACGTGTTGGTATGGGAAGCACTGGCTTTGGATTGACATCTTGTATCGTCAAAATCAAAACTCATTTATTCAAATTAGGCTCAAAATCGGCCCTTTTCGAACGTCAAAATTAATAAAGACGGGCCCCCAAAACACTCGTCATAATTAGCAGTAATTTCTAGTGCTTTCGCTGGCAAGAAGTGGGACAACGAACTCCCCAGCACCACAACTGTCTTTTCAGTAATAAAATACTTGATTGTATAATCATTATTTTTGGATAATTACTAGGTATGTAAAGTTAGCATTACAAGACTCAAAACATTAAATTAAATTATTTGCCATGTGAATGGCCAAAATAATACCATGAAGATAGATGGTATTAGCCAAATGGCAAAATACCATGAAGATAGATGGTAGATATTGACCAAATGGCAAAATACCATGAAGATAGATGGTATTAGCCAAATGCCAAAATAGCATGAAGATAGATGGGGCTGTCCGTCTGGCACCAGGCTTAGAATAGTACCAACCCATGCTCCCGTCGTAAAGGGCGACTAAGGGAGCTCTCACCAGGAAAACGGGCAGCAGCGCTTCTCCTGTGGAATATCAAATTACTGCGATCCCCAACCCGCCTGCCAAGCGTGGGGATTACGGCAAACTCCCCCAACTTGGGGGAGGCTTTTGTCCAGCAGTGGTCCTCTATAAGCTGAAGAAGAAGGAGATAGATGGGAAGGAGACAGAACAGAAGAGCCAGAGTCAAAGTCCAAAGTTAGTACTTTGGTAAAAAGATAAAGAATTATTGTTGGTCTGCCTAGTTACAGTTTGTGGGAAAGGACAATTGTCTATGATGACACGTAATAGACACTCGCTTTCAATCATAGCGATTTCTGTAGTCACTTTGTCGGGTTATTTGTTTGTGCCCCGAGCGGCCCGTACTCAGGGAATCCGAATCAAAGGGTTCGGGGTTTGACTCCTGAATGTTACGCATTATTTGGTGTATTATTTGTTTAGGAAAGTTTAAGTTTTTTTTTGGGAAAAGTTGTGATAAACACCTCTTTGAAGGTATTGAAGAAAGAGGTAACATTCCTAGCTGCAGCACTAAGACTTCTCGGTAAGCAGAGAAGGGATAACCATTACGTTTCTAGAAAGCCAATTCTCGTAATTTAAAACGTGTTCTAGTTGTAGTGCCATCTCGGCGATAATCAAATTGACAGATTGAGATTGGAGATCATTCTGTAAACATCAACATTATCGTCATCATTTCAGCCGAAAGACGTCCACTGCTGGACAAAGGCCTCCCCCAAGGATCTCCACGACGACCGCTCCTGTGCCTCCCGCATCCAGCGGTTCCCGCGACCTTCACCAGGTTCTCGGTCCACCTTGTCGGGGGCCTACCCACGCTGCATCTTCCGGTGCGTGGAAGACTCTGTAAACGTTTTTTTAAATTTACGATAATTGTCATATCTGTCTACACATCTTCACAAAAAACACATATCGTGAACAAACTCACATACTGAACTCAGACTAACGCAGTCCACTGTTGGACATTGGCATCACCCAGCCCCAACCTAACGCTTCCATCTCCTTTTTACCTTTGTTCTACAAATAAAATAATTACTTATTCTTTTTCTTCAACCTACAGAGGTCCACTGATAGACATAGGCCTCTCCCAATTGGGTTGCATTCCAAAAAATAATTTAATGTCCATCAGATAGATTTGTACAAAATACTAGCTTTCCGCCCGCGGCTTCGCCTGCGTGGAGTTCGGTTATATCGCGCTTTTTAGATTTCCCTCGGGAACATCAAGTTTTTTCGGGATAAAAGGTAGCCTATGTTCTTTCTCAGAGTCTAAAGATTGTCTGTGCCAAATTTCAACAAAATCGGTTGAGAGGTTTAGGTGGGAAAGCGTAACAGACAGACAGACAGACAGACAGACAGACAGACAGACAGACAGACAGTCAGACCGACAGACAGACAGACAGAGTTACTTTCGCATTTATAATATTAGTATGGATTGAACACGTATTTTTATTTTTTTTTCTTTCATTCAAATATTTAGAAAGATATATTGATTTGAAGTGTCGCATGCCGTCACGCCGTGGTATAAAATATACCACGGCGTGACGTAATTAGCCCCCACTCCGTAACTTTAGTACGCTATATCTCAGTAGTTTTTGGTAATTAGGACAAAATAAAAAATACGTGTCTTAATTTTTTTTATTATCTGTAAGACGGACTAATTATTTTTTTGGTTTTCATATCTTGGATACATCCCCATTCTTTCCATAACGAGCGGTCTTCTGCTGCCCGCATCCATCAGCTTCACGCGACCTTTACCAGGTCATCAAAATTATTTAAATCAAAACAAATCCGAAACTACATCATATTTAAACCCTTCTGAATGCTGAATCAATAAGTATCCTCTATGAATTCATGTTGTACCTCAATTGATAAAGGACATTATAATCTACGCCCAAAAATATGAAGACAACTATTTTGCTCCCCAGCTGTACATACAAAGGAAAACACCTAACATGAACCAGCATACATGATACCAAAAAAACTAATATTCAAACATTGGCCGATAACTTTTATTTGCTCTGGAGTCTACAATAATCTTCGGAAAGGAAGCGGTTGACGATGCGATACGATAGTGTCATACAAAGGAGCTTATTTCCGTTGCAACTCTGCCTATAAAAACCCACATTACACCTCTTCATACCAAACAAAACGCCGCGGGAAAATCAACCTTATAACCTTCGAACCAAGAATTATAAAGACCCCGCCTAAATGTATCATAAAGTTTGTAAAGTTGTATATCGTAGTGAAAATAAAAAGTGAACAAACGTCGCGATAAGTTTTTGTAAGGGCGTTAGGTCGGCAATCAATGACGGCTCGAATAAAAGTGGGGAGAATGAGGTTTTTGTAGGTTTCTGCCTATGATGTTGTGACTTTTGTGAGGATGAAAGGCACTTTCACATTAAATCTTCTTTTATAATTAGCGAGCCTAATTTTGGAGCTGGTTGCTAAAATATGGCAACTTGTATCTCATCAACTGAACCGGCCATATGCCGAGGAGGACTTGCGCATGAACGCGTTCCGTGCCCTTTTCTATATCTACAAAAAAGTTATGTTTATAGTTCGGCAACAATATCTTCTGTGAACAATAAAACAACAATATCTGTCCAGCGACCACGGTTTATAAAACACAGCCTGGTGATAAACAGACATTGGAGTTCTAGTAATCCCGTTCCCGGTCCCGTTTTCCTTTTATTTATTAGGTATTTTGAAACATAAAAAGAATTCAAGGCGATGACGATTCCTTTGTAGACAGACTTAGAACCAAAACATAACACGAACTTCGTCCAGAAATCAAGAATTCTCATTTGAAACCGTTCAAAAACCTCCCAACCTAAACTAACAGTCATCACAAACGTAACCAGGACTAAGTCAGTAATCTACCTACTGCCACGTCTCCTCAAGCCCTAGCCAAGCGGAAGAGAGACGGCAAAAACCGACGTAGACCGATAACACAGACAATGGCACCTAGTGTCCCTAACAATACTTCGTTTGTGACGATTCTTCGCATAATAGCAGGGTGCAAAATGCTCTGTAACTCGATAAAGGCTCTTTTATTACGATTCGTGGGCGCGTAATTGAGTTACTGCCTACACAGTGTTGTTAGATCTGTTTATTTTGTTGGTGTGTGGTTAATTAGCTGTTTGTAAACTTTAGATCTTTTGAAAGAAAGCAAGAAAGAAAGGACATACAATACGCATTTTTTTTTTAAACATTAACATTTTTTAACAATTGCTTGACTGCAATCCCGCGAATAGAACAGAATAACAAGAATCTTTATTATGTACACCATATTGCTTACAAAAACATAAATATAACGATTTTACAAATGGTGATACAATGGGCGGTCTTATCGCCAAGATCCGCGTGATGGTAAGCTGTGATGCAATCATTGATGATAAAGCGCCCCAGCTTATTAACAGCCTATTCAATCAAAAAAAGTAAAAAAAAAGCTGAGTGAATGGGAAGGAAGACGGCAGTTGAGCAAGGTGATGCAAAGTTAAACCCAACAACACGAGAGGGAGATTGATCTGGAGACCCTCCACGACCAAACTCACGACACAACAACATTTGGCGCATCGTACCCGGCACAAATCGAAAACAACTGCTCAGACCAGTCCTCCGTACGGCTTCACCAGACATCATGCCGAAACACGACGAATCGCTTGACTGCAAGACTTTGTCTGGTGGGTGTTAAGTTCTGCCAGTAGCCGATGTTACGAGCTACCACCGAGCCGATCTTAAACTTAGGAAAATAATATAATATATAAGTACTTTACTTATGTATTGTATACAATCAAGATTTTCTAACTGAACAGACAACTGTGCTGCTGGGGAGTTTGTAGCGCCACTTCTTTTTCCCAGCGAAAGTACTAGGTAGAGGTACCTAAAGGGCTGGCGTTTTGGGGGACTGTCTAATGTAATTATGGCGTTCAAAAATTTTGCTTCTACGCCTACTTTGAATAATCAAATTTTGAGTTGCTTTTTTTTTATTTAATGACAAAACTCGAACGAATGAAGAAATTCTTAGGTAGACATTCCGTAACGTTATTCGGCGTAAAATTTTATTTAGTATTCATTCATTCTTTATGAATTGTACGACTACCATTCCCATCCTCCGTAAATTTCTTCAAAAAGTAAGATGTGCATTTTCCAATTCTCAATACATATCACTGCACATCCAAAAATCCCGATACAAAATAATATAAAGCACACATTGTGGCAACAGAGCTTTGAGGACTCGTAAGCGTTGCCGCACGGTTGCGCACGATCGCTGCGATTAACTGCGATCACAAAAACGCACGACAAAGAGCTCATAAGCATATACGACAGTCTAATCGGATGAGCGTATAAAAGTCTCGTGTTCATAGTCCTATTTGTGTATCCCATTGCTTAGGACGAGGATGTAGAGATAGCTAGAAGTTACGAACTGTATGCGAATTTGTGGTTCGTTTTATACGCAACGGAAAATAACACGTCTCTTTTGCAAAACAAATGATTGGGTTCGCGTCTTCAAAGATGTCTCACAAGATAATCAATCTTCTGAGCCTTCTGAGAAGAATACGCCGTGGAAAAACATCAACATCTATTTTTTTATTTACTTTTCCTTCTCCAGATAATAAAAGAGACCATTTTGATATTGTTGACAATTCTCCCATGCAAGAACTGACTGACGTTAATTTTATCGCGTGAATAAATATTATCTAGCGATTGTAATATCCGCTCTATTTAACATTTTTAGGTTCTGGTGTAAATACAAAATAGACGATCGACCATCGTAACATGAATATTGCCAAGAAACAAATAAAAATACTGCGATGCGAAGATGAAGATGAAGTGGAAACTAGCGCTTACTTGCAGTGGGATTCTTCAACCTCTCACCATGAAAACGTAGGCAAAATGAGCGTGGACGGAGTTGTCATTCTGAATAATGCTGAATTGATACAATTGACAGCTCTTCTTCTTCAGTCTATAAAGGTCCACTGATGGACAAAGCCCTCACGCAAGGCTTTCCACAATGACCGGTCTAATACTGCATCCATCGGCTGCCCGCGACTTTCACCAGGTCATCGGTCCACTTTGTTGGGGGCCTCCTTACGCTACGTTTCCAGAAACTTACTGCCCCATCGGCCATCGGTTCTACGCGCAATGTGCCCCACTGCCACTTAATTAGAGCAACTCGAAAGCTACGTTGTTGACTTTGGTGACAGGTCACTTCAAGCTTACTTAAATTTGTCACGTTGTGATTTTACAGAATCAATCGGCTGGACTACCTCTCTAGACTCTATCTATTTTATTTCATTTATTGACGCGATTAAAAATATGGCTACTAAAAATACTTCGATTAACGTCAGGCGGACTAATCTGACAGGACTAAAATAGTATGTTATCTTCTATCTTTTTCTTAATGAAAGAGACAAAAGAAGATGCACTGAAACTTAAAATTAGTTTAGTTTGTGAGCAAGAAAATTGGCGCCATTGTCATAGTTTGTATGTGGTAAGTCTTCGCGGGTATACAGAATTAATGCCCTGAATCTTATTAATAACTAGCTTTCCGCCCGCGGCTTCGCCCGCGTAAATTTCGGTTATATCGCGCTTTTTAGATTTCCCTCGGGAACATCAAATTTTTCCGGGATAAAAAGTAGCCTATGTCCTTTCTCGGGGTCTAAAGATTGTGTGCTTTCCGTCCGCGTCTTCGTCCGCGTGGTGTTCGGTTATATCGCGCTTTTTAGATTTCCCTCGGGAATATCAAATTTTTCCGGGATAACAGGTAGCCTATGTTTTTTCTCAGGGTCCAAAGATTGTCTGTGCCAAATTTCATCAAAATCGGTTGAGAGGTTTAGGCGGGAAAGCGTAACAGACAGACAGACAGACAGACAGAGTTACTTTCGCATTTATAATATTAGTATGGATTTCATTATTTAATTTTGGAAAATTACTTTCATTTCTCATGTCTCAAACTGACCACTCACAACTCAAAAATCATAATCAATACGAGAATAGATGCGTCTAATTATATCAACCTCTACTATGCTTAATACTCTTCCAGCAAGCAGACTTCTACAAAGTGACCACATTACGCCGCAATGGATGTGAAAAGAGCCATTCTGTCCGAATAAAAAAACGTACCGACCAGTTTGGGGACGCAACTTAGCTTTTTAAATCTCTATACGATTATGTAGGTATCATGAATGGTGAGGGAATCTTTTGGAGAACTTGACAGATGTCTGTTTAGATTTATGTAGTTGTGGGTAGCTGATGTTCAAGGTAGAATATAATATAGATATATATATAATATATATAAATAATTTATTATTAGCAAAAACGAATACAACGAATTGTTTTTACGAACATTTTTTATCTTCTGTCTTAACGGTGATGGCGAACACAATAAAATAAGCCCAAACGTCTCAATTAATTACAGAAATCGTACTCACAAGATATTTTAATGAAAAAAAACATTTTCACCAAATTCTCGTTGACAATTGTCTTAACAGCCGCTTGGCTTAAACAAGCAATTTTAACTTAGAGGCTAATTTGGCATAGTGAAATGGCGATAAGCCTTCGCTATCAAAGTAGGTCGGCCAAGTCGTTACAGTCCACTTTTATAACAATTTGTATAATATTTTTATTTGTAATATAAACTTATAATAAAACTCTGACTGTCTTGATCGTTTGTAGTAACGCCTCTCGTCTTCAGCATACAGCATTCTTTGGGGTGATACTGGACATATATAGGTCTCGCCAATTTCGCGCCATTTAGTTCGATTTTGGCTCATCCAGCTGCAACCGGCCACCCTGCGAAGGTTGTCACTCCACCCTACCTGAGGCGCCCTTCCTTACGTTTGTCGATACGTGGTCTCCACGCAGAAACACCTCTATTCTTCGGTTCTACGGTTAATATATCGCGCCCGTAAAGTTCCGCCTGTGTACTTTTAATTTATAAAAGTGTTATTATTATTTTTTAAAGTTATTACAAATCCATGATATACATACCTACGTACATTATTTGACCAACTGGTGATTTTTCCAACGCCAGATAGTTTTATTCAAGGAATAATTTTGAAACTTTGACAGGTCATCCATACAATTTTTTTTTCGTCAATTGAAATATTTGCTCTTAAAAAACCACGCAGACATATTTAAGAAAATTCCAGAAAACACCCATAAAGTTCTGTATCAGAGGGTTAGGTATGTAGATAACTAAAACCTCCTGAAACGATAACTGAATTAAGATCTTCAATGGTCTACAAAAACTGGAACGAAGTCCTTACATTTTTTTCCCTCCCTAAACAAAAATATCGGAGGTCAAACACAAACAAGACATAAAGGACTCGGCGATAGAAAACCAACAACAGACAATATAGACGGTCGGTTTCCCTCAGCGAAGAATGGCGCACATAAATAATAGCGGTAAATAAGAGTAAAAATATTGAAAAGTGTCATGGCGGGCAGAAAGGCGCTCGAAACTTTATATCCTTGGGTTTCCGGGCCGCCCGCGCGCCAAAATGGCAGAACGGATATTCGTGTATCGGGATTCGAAACGCGATCGCCGCGCTAGGAATAAAAGAAAACGCTATAGACAATGTTCTATTTATTTGGAAAGCAATATATTTTACTTTTTGTGTTTACTTGAGAATTTGAGATAATAAAGTTGATTTTAAAAAAAATATTGGCGCCCAGCATGGGACCAGGTACCTGGTAAAATCATTACCCGGAATTGTTCACTCCAATCAGGATATTGAATTCCTTGAAAGTTTATCTTTAATGACGTGGCAACCAGCCAATTATTCCCCATTTTATTTCGCTTTTAATAAAAACATAATTACTTAGATGATAATAAAATACCGAACATATACTGGTTAGTGATTATTTAAAAAAAGTAACACATTAGTAGAATGTTTTTACATATTCTCTGAAAACCTACATTCGAAAAAGTACTTAGTTACCTTAATTAGATAGGTACAAAAGAAAAACAAAAAATGTTGAAATACAAAGTATTCTCATTCCGAGTTTCCAAAATACCTTGTGTATCAAGTTCGATGAAGAGCTAGCGGCTTACCCCTCTCTGTTTCAGCCATATGGATTTCTTTCATTTTCTTTTTCACCCAGAGCTAACCATTTTTATTTCTATTTGTCCGCTATTCACATACAGCAGTCCACCCAAATTTCATTTGGATAAAACTCCTATGCAAGCGGTTTATGTTTCAAACTTTGATGAGAACAGTTTTAATTAAAAATCTAGTCGCTAGCAAAGTCGATTATAAAAAGTACCTACATTCCTTAATTTAATATCCGTTACTGGCCGAAAAAACATTTAAACTTATAAAACAAAACGCTATTATCTATGCCCCGTTCGTGTCCGGAACCGCAGGGGAGCGCGGGAGATTTGAAATTGGAACCAAATAGGCGTTAAATGGCGGCGTGCGCTGTCATAACGTCATTTGGCGTTCATCAGCGAGCGAAACAGCATCTCAGTTTGGTGCACGTTTTATTAGCGTAAGGAATAGCGAGCTACACTGAGTCGGAAATTGAGATTTGCATCGAGGAATATACCGGGGCGGTGATTGCATTTTCTTTGCGAATGCAGCGTCATTTAATTTCGCTGGAGGCAGCCGCTTGGTCTTGCTAAATTGTGTCCTGTCTGCTAGTAATTCTGTCGTCTTTGGATGACATAGTCTACTTTATACCAGTCTAAGTTTATTAAACGCAATTAAGGAAGTTATATTTACTAAAAAAAAATAGGTTTTATGATAATTTATTTCAATCACAAATTAAATAACTTTAATGTGTTGGTACTCTATGGTAACTAGACAGACATTTTGTCAGTTAGTTTTCGCTGTCAAGAGAATAAAATATTTGTCCTCAATTAATTCCTTAACTTTCACCTTGTGTTACAAATAGTATAGACCTATACCCATTAAGAAAACTGTCATTTCTATCCTATTCAACCTAAAGAATAACAAGTACCTACCAGATCAATAAAAAATAATAAGGCTGCCCCACAAAATTGTTATGATTTGTGTTGTGCTCTGAAAGAATTTAACATGAATACTTACATCTAATTGAATATAAAACAAAACTAACCAACCGCACTCGTATTTATACAGTTATAAACAAAATATGCAACTGAAGTTGAAAATCCCTAAAATGTATTAAATTCAATTCATGGAGGGTCCTCGGTTATGAATTGCGTCGCTCGGTATAGGATTCGAATGAATCGTGCGCAAAATAGAACCACAATTGTGGTGATAAAGACGATTTCTGTCTGATCCGACACACCTCATTACCGCAGAACAAGGAAATTCAGAAGGTCCATAACATGTAGCTCCCTGTCAGAATACATCGGACTCTCTGAACATAACGACTTAATAGTAAGTCGGTACCGTCGCTTGACATACCAAAGTCAACCCGCCCATGCTCTTCAGACTGAAACACAGGTATACGATTAATTAATCTTCTTTTTTTGTTTTGGATGGGAGCTCATCAAATGACCTCTCCCGCTCTGGGCGGAGCGGAAGGGCGTGTCAAACTTTTACTGACTAAAATCCACCCATATTCCTTCACCTGCCTGTAGGCCAGCGCCACGGTTTCATTTTTAACCAACCGGAAACCCTGACCCAGGAGGCATCGGTCTTAGTGGTCCCCGTTTCGATGTGCTGACATCTCTTCGAGGCGCGCCTCGACTCGGGCCTGGACCAGGCGGCGAGCTGCCCGCTGCTCATGCCTTCGGTGGCCGGGAGTTCGATCTTGTCTCCCGACCAGCGCGTCTCCTGCGGCGGCTAGAGGCGTGAGGGTGCTGGGATTATGCCTACTTAATTCCTAATTCCATAAACGAGATCTGAGCTACTACGTATAGCATATGAAGTCAGATGCCGTTCATGGAAGTATAGGACTATAAAATACCTAAGACTTAGACCTCTATTACATACTCCGGTGTGTTATTGACACCTGTCACTGTTAGTGCGCCAATTCTAGTAAAAATAAGATCAAAGTGGCAAAACACGTTCTCGTTTGTATGAAATTAAAGCTCGATATAAATGAAATGGAATTGAATGCCATTTATTTTTAGTATAAGCTACAGATGCCAGCATATCTGGCAAATTTCTTTAATAGATTTTCAACGTTATCACGAAAACATTTAAAAAACACATTTTTAGGTAGCTTCATCCTGTAGCAAAAATACCTCAATATTTAACAGCTTCAAATATACATATGTAAGCGAGACACAAATATATTTGAGACGCAAATATACTTACCAGTATACTGGGCATTCTGCGTCGATCTGTGTAGTGTTATTACTTTCCGCATAAAACGGTGAGACGCAGAGGTTTTCTTATAAATTACATTACGCTCCGATCGATTCTCTGTCTCGTGTGTGAATCTCGCTGTTTTCACACCCGTTTCAATAAATGAATATTTTTATTAGTACTTATTACGTATATAAATAGCTGAAGTGGGCTGGCCACGTCTGTCGTATGTGAAAAACTTGTGGACCAAAATAATTTCTATGTGGATCCCTAAAATTACTATGCTAGCCCAAAGATTAACAAAATTTTATAAGAAAATTAATAACAGAAATGGAAGAATGAAAACGATAAAATACTTCATTAGTTAATACAAATTAAGCGTCTACCAACCCACACTGGAGTGTCCATGGAGTTTCTTGCACGTTCTTCTCCATAAAGATCTACGCTTTGGAACGTGCAATTTAGCTTCACTTTTCTTGGACTGACCGACCAAAAGCACCAACGGATGGTTAATTTGAAATAAACAATTTTGATTTTGACTGGGCCCATGTGGTAGATTACGGCCCACTCCCTCTCATCGATAGGAGGCCGGTGTCCCACGAGTGGGAACATTATAGGCTGAATAGGGAAGATTGACATCAAGCAAAGTTTTGTATCTTTAGACTTTTTTTTGTTAAGTTTTCAATGTTAATTCTTTTCAGAAAAACATCGAAAAAAGCAGTCAGTTTGCCAAGTTCTGATCATGATAACTTACGATTGACATTATTGACAGCTCGCTCGAAGCTAAGTTGGCAATATCTATACCTTTTATTCAACCAAAAACTACTTTTGCTCTTCCAATATGACATTGATATGATTCTCTGAGCGACCATGACATCTGCGTGATATCAAATAAATTTTCTTATATAGAAAAAAAGATTAAATAAAAAACACACTCCCCTGAGATTGAGCAGACGGGAGGTATTTCCATTTTGTATAAATTAAATTGAGTTCAATCTGACACGTCGCCCGAAACCAAATGCGTAGCCGCCGTGAACACTCACAGCACACTATATACATATGTTATTTTAATTTTAGTATATTTATTTGTAAAATTACTATTTTGAAAGCTCTTAGTCCAACTTCAATATATTTTATGCTAAAGGTGTTTTTTATTTTTTTTTATTATTAGTTATAAACTAGTGCTTGACTGCAATCCCGCCTGATGGTAAGCAGTGATGCAATCGTTGATGGTAAAACGCACTAGCTTATTAAGCCTATTCACTCAAAAAAACTGAGTGAATAGGAAGGAAGACGGCAGTTGAGCGAGGTGATGCAATGTTTAACCCAACAACACGACCAACGATGCTGCGCCAGAGGATGATCTGGAGACCCTCCACGACCAAACTCCCGACACAACAACATTAGGCACATCGTACCCGGTACACATCGCAACACAACTGCTCAGACCCGTCCTCCGTACGGCTTCACCAGACATCATGCCGGAACACGACCAATCGCTTGGCGGCAAGACTTTGTCTGGTGGGTGGTAACTTATGCCGGCGGCTGGTGTTGTTGCTTACCACCGAGAAAGGCTCTAATTAGAAATGCTCTTACCTATACATATTTGAGCCAAATTCGATAAAGAATAGAGGTAAACAAACCGTTGCTAGGCAACGAGTAGTTTACGCCTAAAAGGCAGATGTTAACAACCTTTTCTACATGATTATTTTCATAGAAGTAGTAATCCTACTTCCTACTAATCTATAAATAATAACAGTTTATAAACTCTCTATTCTTTATGGAGCTAGGCGATAGTATAGGTATATGATTTCATAATTCGCATAGGTATTGTTGTGGATTTGGTAACTGTCTTTTAAAGAGTTAAAAATATTAACCAAAATATAATTTTAATTGCGATGAGGTACATGAAAACACACATGAGTTGGAAATCAGCTTTTAAGCAAAAAGATGCTTGTGTTAGTTGAATGTCTTCAACTTATAATAATAATCGGTATGTAATTGAAAAATAAAAACAAAGAAACCAAGATACCTACTGTTAATATCTCAATACGAAATATAACTCTTACTGAATAAAGAGCCATTTTAAGTACACATTAAAAGAGTTATTGTAACACGAGACCGCTTTCTTCATCTCAACAAAAGCTAATTTTCCTTACGCGCCATTTTTCATCAAATGTCATCTATGGGTTGACACAACTCAAAAACTTCAAATCATAAAAATTATAATGTTGCCACCACAAATAATATTAGATAAATAGTCAATTATTGTGTATGCTTACTTTCTTCTGTTAATATAATCAATCGAGTCGAGGTCGCGTGTAAGGGTTTCTGGGACCACTTTTAAATAATTTCATCAATCAAAAAGTCCACCGTATAATTCAAACCAGGAAAATGACATAAGGACCAAACAAAATCCAAACGACATTAAAATGTAGATTATATCCGACAATTTGGTGGCAAACGCCTCGTCTAATGACTGGCTGTGTCAACAGGGCGCCGAATGAGTGCTAAGTATCGGGACTTCCAATGATTGCCTCGGTTCGACTGAGTGGTTCCGTATAACTGGATTTTTATGGTTCAGTATGGCTGAACGTGAAATAAGGACAAGTATAAAACATTATTAGAAAGACAGAAGAAATGCTGGCAAATGAAAAGTACCTATTTTTATATACATTGCGACATATTCGCCAAAAAGTAAATAAATGTGATTTTATGGAAAAATAAGTTTTGTTCCTATATAATAAAGTTCAGTATACGCTAATTTCAAAAAAAATATTCTAAAATTAAATTTTATCATATATGTAATCGTTTAACCGGATTACATAGTATTGACAGCTCACTCCAAATCCACTTCACCTGTTTTTCACGAAGTGATTTAGCATTAAGCTGTTAAACCTCATCTGACATTTAAATATTTTGTGTCTGCTTTTTAGTAGGTACAGAAATTTGACATTACATCTGTCAAATTTAGTACTACCTACCTGGATTTAAAAAACGAACTTTAAAGGTAATGTTAAAATCATTGAGAAAAACAAAAACATCGAGAGACTGGAACAATTTGCCAGCGGCGGTTTTTCCGTCGGACTACAATTTTAGTTTTTTTTTTTTTCGGAATAAAAAGTACCCTATTATTTAGTCCGGACTTTTAACTTTACGTTTGAAAAATTTCAAAGCAATCGGTTGAGTACTTACGTCGTGAAACAAACTCACTTTCAGATTTATAATATTATTAAGGACAAACCTTTTAAAATCTAAATTGAAACAAACCTACGTAAAACCAACTAAAGTTTAACTAATATCCTAACATCACTCCCCACACTATCCCCTAACAAACACAATTACACCAACCGTCATCACTTAGCTGTACAAATTTAAAAATCAACCACAAAATCAAGCGTAAGACCCTCGTTATAACATTAACAAAGCATATAATTTAACAGTCTGTTGGTATAACCGCACGATCTCAGATAAAGTGGGCGATAAATAAATACTTAACGTTTTAATCCATTTGCGGGAACGATCTAATTCACAGATATAAGAAATGAGAAGAATGGAGCGACAATGGAAGCGGAGAGCCGGGAATGAGAGGTGTTACAGGTCTTGATACTTGAATTTGGAACATGAAAATAGGTACGCTTCTTCCAACAGTAAAAAAATCCATTTGATTTTTGGGAATAAAACCCTAGTAATAATAAATTCGTGCCCTGTTATCCGTAAACGGTCTCTCGCCTTGTACGGAGGACAGCAGATCAAGCTACCCGAAACTGTCAAATATTCCCAATCAACATTGAGCCTTAATGCTTTAGAGATGACATTGAAAATCCAATAAAGAAATCTGACTAATTGGAGTACTTTGAAGAATCATGCTGCAGTATTTATCCATCAATTGGTGTCTGTCAAAACTGGCTAATTAGTCGCTTTTTGTATAATTTGTGAATGTAAAGAGAGAAAAACTAAAATGGGTATCATTTCAGCTTCCGTAACTGACGATAAGGATGTTGAGGCAAACACTGTCATAACCTCTTTGCGCGTCCTGTTAATAAAACAAGTGAAATGGCTGATCACTGTGCTGCTGGGGAGTTTGTTACGCCATTTCTTCGGGGAGAAAGCACAGGGAAGTGGTAAAAGGCGATAGGGGGCCTCAGTCTGCTATTACAATAGTGTCAGTATAGTCAATCAGTGATCTGGCCGCTGCGCAAGGAGGCACGAGTTCGATCTCCGCGCAATTCAAATATTTGACATGAATATAAATATTTTCATTGGTCTGGTCGTGCCTTGGAAAGCACGTAAAGCCGTTGGTCCCGGTTGTCATACGATTGAACATTTAGTGGCAGTCGCTACAGGAGCCCTCAAAAGTCCAACAGTTGGTTTAACTGCAATGCTTCGATATCGTCTTCGGGTTGTGGAGGTCAGACGGCAGTCGCTTCAAGGAAAATATCGAAGTTTAGCCAAAATCATCAGCTAGACTGGTAAAACCGACCCTAGACTCCAAAGCTGAAAAAGCTTCGGATGAGACTGGGATTAACACTGAGATGATGATGAGTCGATCAGTGATCTCATAATGATCGATCTTAACAAGTTTCATAATCTACTAACAAAATGGCGTCATTATGACTTTCCAGTGGTCAATCACTGACACTCCATATTAATAAATGTTCAATTGAGTAAGTACTAGATTTTAGAAAACCATTTCTACTAACTAGTTGTATAATAATGGCAATATATACGGCAATGTAATTCTGTCACCATTGTATTACAAGACGACTGACGGATAATTGATCGATCTCTAAGAATTTAGTTGATTACGTATTTTTAGCACAATGACAATGGAATGACGATGAAATCGTATTGGAATGACAAATTTATATAAAATAGAAAACTAGGGCCCCGAGGGGGACTGTCATATGTTATTAACTTTATTATCATGAAAGATGATAAGGTGCGTCCACGCGATCACGAGTAGGTACAGTATGTCCCAGTGCCCGGGACGGTACAGCAAATGCGTCAGCGGCTGGTAGCCCTCGGAGACGTCGTGAGCTCTGTTGACGTTCAAACAGTTTCTGAACCTAATTTTAAATAACAATTGTTTTTATTATCTATACTAATATATAAAGCTGAAGAGTTTGTTTGTTTGAACGCGCTAATCTCAGGAACTACTGGTCCGATTTGAAAAGTTCTTTTTGCGTTGGATAGCCCATCAATCCAGGAAGGCTTTAGGCTATATAATAGTACGCTGCGACAATAGGAGCGGAGCATAACTAACTCCACGCGAACGAAGTCGCTGGCGGCCGCTAGTTTCATGATAAAACTCGCTCAAACGAAAACGTTCTCAGGTAGACAACTAAAGTATCAAGATTGTGTCATCTCTTGAACCATTGTTCGTAGACCACAAAAGTGTCAGCGATCAATTAATTCGGTTTATTGAGAACAGAGCCAACATCCCACTGGGATGAGCCAAAGCTATTGGAAATAATTATCTGTTGTGAGTGAAAATAAGGCGTTTCATTCAATGTTGTTTTAGTAAAGATACAGAGGGTAGAACAATGTGTAAGAAAAGATAATTAAGATGTTTTCTCCTAGTAGAAGATGAATATTTGGAAAAGTTTAAGAATTGTTGAAAGTAACCGACTATGGTTCACCTTTCATACTGCGCTGTATGCTCTGTCACCTGCCCATCATCTCATGACTGCGCCAATGAGGAGAGTTTGCGCAGAATGCATTTTAGGTATTTTAACTTGTCTATCATACGCTAAATAACACGATAATATTTTTATTTAAGTTTTTGTTAAAATATTGAACCGTGTGGTACCGGGCTCACCCGTGTGGTACCGGGCTTAGAATAGTACCAACTCATATCTTCCCGTGGGTGTCGTAAGAGGCGACTATGGGAACTCTCATCAGGGAAGCGGGCAGCAACGCTTCTCTTGTGGAATATCAAATCACTGCGATCCCCAATCGTGAATCCACCTGCCAAGCGTGGCAATTATGGCAAACTCCCCAGTGGAATAGCCTTGGGGAGGCGTTTGTCCAGCAGTGAACCTCTATAGACTGAGAAAAACATATTGAAGACAGTAAAGTCTAAGTCAAATTGTGTATTTGTACATAGGGGTAGGTGTAAAAACAGGTGTTGTAAATAAAAAAATAGAAGAACACAAGGCCGCTCACAGCGTACCTACACCATCGCTACATCAATTTATTTATTACACATTACTTCAATTTATATCATACGGGTGGCAATTATTTTCGTTACCCTCAAATAACAGTTACCTATTTACCTAATTACCCTTAAATGAAGCAAAAACAACAGAAATACTAAAGCGGAACTTAAAGACCCACTTGACGTTCACCAGATTTAAAAAAAGAAAAATTTGCCAAACCAGGCACCAAGAATAAGAAGTAATAAGCAGTTTTCTTTCGCGCCAAAATTGTCTTCCATAATAGCGTCGGCGGGAAGATAGCGCTCCCGCCATAAAAAGAGATAAACGACCGTTCTCTCTATTATTTTTGCTCTTTAACAAAGGCAATGTGTGCACCTGCTGTTGTCTCGTTCTTACACACTGTGTTACCATTATCGCTGTCTCTAACGCGAGTGAAAAACAAAAATTTGTCCCAGCACCCACCCCCGTCGCTAATGTTCGCGGAGTGGCGAAGGAAAGCGGCCACTCTGCCTCCTTTATAATTTACTTGAAAACCTAATATGTGTCAATTAAAATTTTATTAAAACCACAAATTGAACGCACTTGAGTGTGTATGTTACGGTTTATTAATATTTTAATAATGTCGATGATTTATTATGAGATTATTATGGGCTTCCAAGAAAATTAACAACACTGCTATATTTAAAAGGTTTTTATTATTTTATACAAGGTAAAAATTCCTTATTGCAATTGGGTAATTGTGAGAATATTATTTTGTTTTGCGTCACCCTAAAGTTGACTAGTAGAAAATGCTTCAGGGATTTAGCCCTCCTCGGTGCCTAATTTTTTTTAAGTACTTGTGTATTATCTTTATCTACTAATATTTAACTATAAAGAGGTTAAGTTTATGAAGTTGTAATCTCGGGATCTAGAGGACCCATTTTAATAATTCTATTTTAATTTTTGTGTCAACTCATAGGCATATAAACCAGAAAAAATACTAGTTTTTCGTGATAATCGGATTTGATCACAAGTAATAATGTTTACCGGCCAACGGAGTAGGCACGGGTCAGATGGTGGAAACACAAAACACAAAGAAACTCAAAAATATCAAAAAATAATATTTATATAGGTATATTTTTTATTTTATTTATTTCTTTGACTGCCACCGCGCTCACCAGTGTTCGTTGACAATAGATTTTCATTGTGTCTGTTATCTGACTGTCAACGAGTAATAAATTATAGTATAGACGACAGCACATCAAGCTACTACAATATGACAAATATCTTTATTGAATTTTCAACTTTATCTTTAAAGCATTAAGGATCAAGGTTGATTGGGAATATTTGACAGTTTCGGGTAACTTGACCTATAAGGGTTGACTACATAAAGAGGACCGTATAATTTTCAGCCTGTGTGTGCCAGTTCCAGCCTATAGATAAAACTTAAATATATTAATAGATAATATCATGTAACCTAAGTAGGTATACCGTTCTCGGGTCAATAATTTAATATAATGTTATTAAATTATTCTCTTGGTTATTCAAGAACTTTTCAAATAAATGGCGAACATCAGAAACAAAGAGACTGGTATTTTAAAATAATTTTTCAAAAGTTGTGAAACGTTAAAATGTTAAAGACCGGGCCATACTGGGGCTTACCACCAGCTCTAATAGCAGGGCGGAAGTTGAAGTGCACTGCTTTTTACTGGCACGATATCAAAGGAACATGAAAAATAACTTATCTTAGTTTTTCTATTCACCCATCAGAAGTTTTTTCCCAGTCACCAGCCAGCATAACGTCCCATATACGACCTCAAAATCAAACTCACCGAAACCACCCATAAAAATGACATAAAACTCTGAATAGACTACAAAAAATT
Organism: Sesamia nonagrioides; assembly: GCA_017933935.1. Classification (NCBI taxonomy): domain Eukaryota; kingdom Metazoa; phylum Arthropoda; class Insecta; order Lepidoptera; family Noctuidae; genus Sesamia; species Sesamia nonagrioides. The sequence goes on along the minus strand of JADWQK010001018.1, from coordinate 64,824 downwards.
TATTACTTCACTGTGTGAGTGCGACGCATTGTGACGCGAAGTGGCTTTTGTGTCGCTATTCTGTGTCAACAATGGCGCCCTGTTTTGGCGGGAGAAAAAGGCGGGAGCGCCGTTATCAGCGGCGGCCATTATGGCGGCTTATCAGCGACACTTCCGCCAAGACTTCGCCCCTTTTTCTTTTACGGTCACGTCTGGCTCAGGTGGAGATAGTGGTTTCAGTTTCACGTTTTCTTCGTTTAATTTTTACTGTTTTGTTTATTTTTGGTCTTTTTATATTTTTCACAAAGGCTTTAGATGTGTCTGTGGTTTTCGTAGTCTGAGATTTATCTTATCTGTAAACGTGAAAGGAATTTTACAAAGGACAGCAAATAAAAGAAAGTGTCCATGACCGACAGAAAAACTTATATATTGTATAAGTTTGTTGACAGTAATTTAGGCACTCAATCGTTTAGTATTATTTACTAGCGGCCGCCAGCGACTTCTTACGCGTGGTTTAGTTATGCTCCGCTCGTATAGGTCGCAGCGTGATGTTATATAGCCTAAAGCCTTCCTGGATTAATGGGCTATCCAACGCAAAAAGAATTTTTCAAATCGGACCAGTAGTTCATACAAACTCTTCAGCTTTATATATTAGTATAGATAATATTGTTACGAATGGACCTTATGTCGATGGCATAAGGTTCAATATCGCGTGACATGCAGTGTGTCACTTTTAAGTCCTATTTCTCCAGATCTAGACATTTTCCAGGCATAATGTAAAAACGCATTACTAGACTTAGGATGGCCTATCGAATGGTACAGGTCTCAACAGTTTTGTCAACCAAGTGTCGACATCGAAATTTCCAGAAACCCGTTTCCGGGAATTACCGTAGGTACTTACTTGGCCGGTGACCTCGAAGTTATGCAGTATTATTATTACGCCTAGAGGATTCTGGAATGTTCGATCAGCTGGCCTATATAAAGCACCGCGACGCCGACCCAGAGTCAGTCTACACTCGACTAGCGATACGAAAACAGCGACAGTTAAGAAGCGATCTTAAAGAAGACCTACTGCGACAACTGCAACGAGAACTGTGAGTACTACGTGGAGTAACATCCATACTGTTATTGTGTGTTTACAACACGGACTTCGTGGACATAAGGGAAGACTTCGGTGCAACGTCAGCGACATTCTACTTGTCATTGCCTACAATCGACTGTACCTTCGTTGCCAATAAACTTCGTAACCCTTAACCGGCATTTTAGTACCCCTAGCCCGTAACAATTGGTGTCAGAAGCGGCATGCCGGTCACGCCAAGGGAAGACGAAAGAGTTCGCACGCGACGACAAGCAGCGATGGATTTGACGCGTCAAGAGGAAGAATCGCTTGGTGTCCCTGCACCCGTAGAAGATGCGGCCGTCGTAACACCGACGAATGTGAGTGCGCCTAGTACCAGCACTATTCCCGGAAGCAGCGGATTCGATTTATCGGTGTTACTGGCTCACTTGACGGCGCAAATAAAGTGGAGTATAGCAGAATCCCAGGCGCAAATAAAAGGCATAGTAGCAGAATCACAGGCAAAATCCCAGGCAGAAATCCAGGCACAAATACAACAATCTCAGGCAAAATCCCAGGCAGAAATCCAGGCACAAATACAACAATCTCAGGCAAAATCCCAGGCAGAAATCCAGGCACAAATAAAACAATCTCAGGCAGAAACCCAGGCACAAATTAAAAATGTAGCAGCATCCCAGGCAAAATCCCAGCAACTAGTATTGGAACTAAACGGAAAGTGGGAAAAAACTAAAGAAGAGGTGAACGAGCTTAAAATAAAAGCAACACAACAAGACGCACGTATGGACCGGCAAAATACGCGCATAGACAAACAAGAAGCGCGTATGGACCACCAAGATACGCGTATAGACAAACAGGATGCTCGTATAGACAAACATGATGCGCGTTTCGAGGCACTAGACAGCACCATCATGGAGTGTGAGAAAGAAATAAAATTCCTCCATGATAAGGTACAGAAAGGAGACATCAAAGGGGTGATACCTAGTGCTTTGCCGACGTTCCAAGTGCCTCATTTTGACGGAACAACGTCATGGGTGGCCTTCCGCCTTCAATTCGAAAAGGTCGCAAAAGGAAACAACTGGGACGACGATCAAGCGGTAACAGCCCTTATGCTTGCTTTGCGTGGTGATGCCGTACGAATCCTCGAGAATATTTCCGGCGATTGCAATACCCTAGCCTGTCTGTTAGAAGCGTTGGAGACTAGATATGGAGAGAAACACCTGGAACACGTCTACAGGGCTCAACTCCGCGAACGCACACAGAAGAGCAGCGAGGGTTTGCAACAATGGGCCACGGAAATAGAACGTATGGTTCGGAAGGCGTATGCATCAACACCGGGATTGATTGGCGCAGTAGCGCCAATCAATCCCGGTGTTGTTGTTGTTGTTGTGTTGAGACTAGTAAGTCTACGATTATTTACCGATGGGATTCGAGATGCAGAAGTCAGGGCTGCAATACGTCTGGGTCACCATCAGACCCTGAAGGCAGCTTTGACGCATGCTCTGGAGGTGGAAACTGTACGTCAGGATGGCCCACAACACGACCGTATTCGAGAAGTGACCGCACAAATGAAAGCCCGACGAGGACCAACTTGCTATGAGTGTGGCGAAAAGGGGCACATTCGAATTGATTGTCCCAGGAAGGCTAAGGGAAGAAGAACTTCTTGGTCACGTGAGGAGGCCGCGGTGATGGCGTGGCGCTGAACGAGAGCGGGAACGCGTCAAGGACCGGGAGCGAGACCGAGACCAGGAACGCGAACGTTCCGGCAAGCAAGAACACGAGCGCGAGCGGTCGCGCGGAAGGTCGTGGAGTGACGCAGACGCAAGGCGGGACAAGGAAGTCGAGGACGAGGCGCGTAAGAAGAAGCGCCTCGAGAAAAAGGCAAGACAAAAGGACCGCCGCCGCCAGATTACTTCAGGGAGTAAGGGCCGAGGTGAAGAACGCAAACAGGAAAAGAGAGAGAATGTAAGGATTATCCAGGTGAACGCTTTGGATGAAGACTGGGATAATCAATCATTGGAAGACGCACAAAAGGAAGATAGCGACTTGAAGACAGTAATCGAATGGAAACAACGTGGCCAGAGGCCCACTTGGAGTGAAATATCAGCGCTTAGCCCAACAGCAAAAAGTTACTGGGCTCAATGGGACAGCCTGATAATTGATAATGGAGTTCTCAAGAGGAAATGGGAATCACCCAGTGGACAGGAGGTCACCTTACAGATAGTTGTCCCCTGCGATAAAGTCGCGTCAGTGCTAAGACAGGTGCACGACGGAGTATCCGGAGGACATCTAGGAGTAAAGAAAACCCTGGAGAAGGTGAGAAAAAGATTCTACTGGGTGCATTGCCGCGAAGACGTAGAGGACTGGTGTAGAAAATGCGTAGCTTGCTCCTCAGTAAAGGGACCGCAAACGAGAGCCAGAGGTCGGCTAAAAGTGTACAATGTTGGTGCACCATGGGAAAGAGTTGCTGTCGATATAGCTGGGCCATTCCCTGTTACTGAAGAAGGGAATAGGTATATCATCGTCATGCAAGACTATTTCAGCAAATGGCCAGAAGCTTTTGCAGTACCTAACCAAGAAGCTCATACAGTCGCCAAAAAGCTAGTTCACGAGGTGTTCTGTCGATTTGGCATTCCTTTGGAGTTACACTCTGACCAGGGTAGTGTAGTATTATGTATATTGTATATCTAGCTTTATTTACCTTTTACTAGATATTATGTTCCGGCCTTTATGTTAGAACAGATTTTGAAAAACTGTCTTGTCATTCGCTGTCACTGAATAACAATAAGATTAAAACTACGGAAATATTAAATATGTTTTAATGTAACATTTCTGGCGACGACGGACGGAGCAATGACCGATCGCGTTGATCGTTTTCATTTTGAAACCTTCGATAACAAAACCGAAGAATGGGACTATTACGTCCAACGTTTCGAAATAGAACTTCAACTTCACGGACTCGACAAAAATAACGAAGACAAATGTAAGCAACTGCTCCTTTCTCGAATTGGTCCTACAGCATTCAAGGTGCTCGTAGATTATTACCGACCAGCCGCTGTTACTTCCAAGTCGTATGATGATTTGAAAAAAGTACTCAACGAATACTATGGTAAGAAAATATACGTACTCTCAGAAAGAGTCGCTTTTGCAACGAGACACAGAAAAACTGAAGAAACAATTACACAATTTATTCTGGAATTAAGATCACTAGCTGGTTACTGCGAATTCGGCAACACTCTGGATGAGCGCATACGAGACCAGCTGGTTATAGGCATCAACCACAACACGTGGCAGCAAGAACTCATCAAAGAACACCCAACAAACAGCGCTAAACTCTGTGACGTGATAGCAACAGCAAATAAACTAGAACAAGCGGAACTACAGAGCCATCGAATAACCAACAACACTCAAACGATTACCGAGCAACAGAACATTAACAAAATAAGACCAAGAACACAACGACACATTCAACGACACCTGCCAAAGGTGAAAACATGTATGTATTGTGGGAGAGATTTTCACACAAACATAAACGATTGCCCGGCAAAAGGGAAGAAGTGCCACTCTTGCGGCAAGGAAAATCACTTTTCAAGCGTCTGTATAACCAGTGGTCGACTCAAGTTACCACAACATACCCACACGACAAGACAAATTACGCGACAAACAAACAGCGACACGGAGGACTCTGATGAACATAGCGTACACACTTGTGCAGTAAAGAAAGGCAAGCAGGTATCAAAGATTATGGTACCAACCCAGCTTAACACAAAAAGAATTGAAATGCTTTATGACTCAGGTGCAGCCCACTCCGTTATTGGAAAGAAAATTTGGAAATATATTGGACGACCCACCCTTAAGAAATGCACTAACCTTATTGCTTACACGGACATAATAATCGAAACATTGGGAACATGCCAAATAACAGTAAAAGCCTTTAACAAGGAAAAGGTGTTGACCGTATACGTCACCCAACAGAACGACATCCCTCTATTTGGTCTAGATTGGATTGTAAGCTTTGACCTACCAATACCTCCGGGAGCTAGACTGTGTACTGTAAAAACACCAACAGCGGTCACAAATCAGTTTGACACAAGCAATAACAACACTATCAACAACATTCTACAAGAATTTAAGTCACTTTTCGATGGCAAGCTGGGAACAATAATAGGGCATAGTGCTAAAATCCACATACCTAACGACGTTCGGCCGAAAACATTTCGACCTCGCCCTGTACCACTCGCCTTAAGGGAACAAGTAAACAACGAACTTCAGCGACTAGTTCAAGAAGACGTTTTAGAGCCAGTTGATACAATGTCAACGCCTATCGAATGGGCTTCCCCAATTGTTACAGCGATTAAATCAAATGGTAGTATTCGAATATGCGCTGACTTCAAAGTCACAATCAACCAACATGTGCAAACCGACGACTACCCACTTCCAAGATTTGAAGAGATTACATCGAAATTGTCTGGAGGGCAACTTTTTACAAAGATCGATCTCAAAGATGCTTACCTACAGCTGTCAATTCATCCAGAATCGAGAAAATACCTGACAATATCAACACATAAGGGCTATTTTCGCTACAAACGCCTACCTTTCGGAATATCCTTTGCACCAGCTGTTTTTCAAAGAACAATGCACCAAATCCTCAGCGGCATCGATGGCGTCGTATGTTACCTCGACGATATTCTCATAACAGCCAATAACACAGAAGAACATTTAACACGAGTCAAAACAGTTTTGCAGAGATTACAAGACGCCGGAGTAAAGAGTCAAGTGAACAAGTGTGCTTGGCTTCAGAAGAGTGTGACCTTCCTCGGACATAAAATTGACGCTAACGGGTTGCACCCGACCGAAGAAAGAATCAACGCAATTAAGAACATGCCTCTTCCTTCGAACACAACCGAACTCCGTGCCTTTTTGGGTTCGATAACCTACTATGGCCGTTTTATATATAGCCTTCATATGCGATGCGCGCCGTTATATAGACATCTAAAAAAAAAATCAAAGATGGAACTGGACCGAAGAAGATACAAGAATAACAAATGAATTAAAAAACATTTTAACATCATCCGACACGCTAGTACACTACGACGACAACAAACCTATATTTGTTAGCAGCGACGCCTCAGAGAAAGGAATTGGGGCTGCTTTGTTCCACAAAATCAACGAAACAATGAGACCTGTAGCCTATGCGTCAAGAACACTCTCCGACATCGAACAACGATACTCAACAATCGACAGGGAGGCATTGGGAATAGTTTATGCGGTCACTAAATTCCATCAATACCTCTATGGTAGAAAATTTATTTTGCTAACGGATCACAAACCTTTGGAAAGAATTTTTAGTCAAGATCGAGAAACACCTAAAATCGCTAGTAACAGGCTTCTGAGATGGGCTATGATTCTAAACAGTTACGAATACACCATACATTACCAAACAGCCCGGGAAAACACCCCGGCCGACGCTCTATCAAGATTACCCTTAACAAGCTTGGAAACAACACTGGAGGAACGAACCGGTTTACCACAATTTGCCCACTTACTACACCTGAGACTCGAGAACATTCCAGTCACCAAACGTGAGCTACAGAAACAAACAATTAAAGATAAGACACTGAACGAAGTCAAAACTTATGTCACGACACATTGGCCAGAGAAGAAAAACCTTCCTAACGAACTTCATCATTTTTACGAAAAAAGAGACCAGATGTCATACGAAGACGGGATTTTACTGTGGAACGGAAGGCTCGTCATTCCCGAGACACTTCGACGATCGATTTTAGAGATGCTGCACGATGGACACAACGGTATTACAGCGATGCAGTCACTAGCACGCCTTCACGTGTATTGGCCAAACATTGACAAAGATATTTTAACGTTCTCGAAAGAGTGTCATCTATGCCAGCAGTCCAGAAGCAACGTAAATGAAGCACCGGTGTACCCGTGGGGAATACCAGTAGAGCCTTGGCACAGGTTACACGTCGATTTTGCAGGGCCATTTCTGGGTCACATGTGGCTTATTGTCATAGATGCGTACACGAAGTGGCTAGAAGTTGTGCCAATGAACATAACAACGACCAGAGCTACAGTACAGAGGTTAAGTAATATATTTGCAACATTCGGAATGCCTAGATATATAGTTAGTGACAACGGGCCCCAATTCACATCTGAAGATTTCGCACATTTTTGCCAAGGGGCTGGCATTACACATATAAAAACAACACCATATCATCCAAAAACCAACGGGTTGGCAGAGCGCGCAGTGCGGCATTTTAAAGAACACATGTTGGCCAGTGACAGAAGAGATGATATACACGAAAGGCTAAACAGTTTTCTTCGGGGATATCGAAATACCCCTCGACGATCAACAGAAAGGTCACCGTACGAAATGATGTTCGGAAGGCCGATACGCACCACGTTTGATCTTTGGAAACCTAACGTAAGGGAAAACTTGGAAAAAACACGCCTGAAACAAATACTAAGGCCAACTAACAAAGTAGTCACACCCCCAACATACAAGCTCGGAGATAAAGTATGGGTAAACAAACCTATTGGAAAAGGATCCGACCCCGGAACAATAATTAAATGTAACGGACCATACTCTTACGAAGTAGAACTCACTAACGGGGAAATTAGACGTAAACATTCAGACCACCTTCGCCTAAGATTCGAACAAGTGACTAAGGCAGCAATTGAAACAAGACAACCATCTTTCAGACATGAAGTTGAAACTAAACGACCAGAATTTGAGTTAGCCCCGAGAAGAACGACCAAGACTAGGAGTTTTACCTATTACAGACGAAATCTTGACACACGTGAACAGAGCGGCGACCATGGCGAACAGCCGGCTCCAGTGGCGTCCACTAGCAGGGGTCATCCTGATGGTTCTACGTCACCGCAGGCACCTGTCGCTTCCACCAGCAGGGATCACCAAGACAACGCCAATATTCCAACATCACAGTCTGTCCAACCGGATGCACCATCGCCGCGCCGGTCAGGACGAAAGACAAAACCACCTGCACGATTCGGGTTTTTGGGGTTTTAGACCAACTTAATTAAGGGGGGGGAGTAATGTAGTATTATGTATATTGTATATCTGGCTTTATTTACCCTTTTACTAGATATTATGTTCCGGCCTTTATGTTAGAACAGATTTTGAAAAACTTGCTTGTCATTCGCTGTCACTGAATAACTATAAGATTAAAACTACGGAAATATTAAATATGTTTTAATGCAACAGGTAGAAACTTCGAGTCTTCACTATTTCGAGAGGTTTGCCAACTGCTCGGGATACACAAGACTCGTACAACACCATATCACCCACAGTCAGATGGAATGGTCGAAAGATTCAATCAGACGTTGGAGAATCATTTGGCCAAAGTAGTGGAAGAACACCAGAGGGATTGGGACCAATACATTCCACTCTTCTTAATGTCATACCGCTCTGCAACACATGATAGCACAAATTGCACACCGGCAAAAGTCAACTTCGGCCGAGAAATTAGACTACCCATAGATGCACCAACCGGAACACCTCCCGATACTCCTATCCTAGCCGTCGACTATGTGGCCGACCTACGGCGTAAATTAGATGGAATACATGAGCTAGTGAGAGAGAATGGTCTGAAAACCAGTGAGAAAATGAAAATCCGATACGACCGCAAAGCTAACGTGCCCGGATTTGAAGAGGGAACTTTGGTATGGTTACATAATCCCATAAGGAGAAAAGGAAAGAGTCCGAAATTTCAAGCCAAATGGGAGGGTCCGTACACGATAGTAACCAGAATAAACGATGTCACCTACAGGATTAAGAAAGGGCCTAGAGGGAAGCTGAAGATCGTACACATAGACCGCCTAGCTCGCTATTATGGATCAAATCATGCTCGGGACGAGCATGACTAAGAAGGGGGCAATGTTACGAATGGACCTTATGTCGATGGCATAAGGTTCAATATCGCGTGACATGCAGTGTGTCACTTTTAAGTCCTATTTCTCCAGATCTAGACATTTTCCAGGCATAATGTAAAAACGCATTACTAGACTTAGGATGGCCTATCGATTGGTACAGGTCTCAACAGTTTTGTCAACAAAGTGTCGACATCGAAATTTCCAGAAACCCGTTTCCGGGAATTACCGTAGGTACTTACTTGGCCGGTGACCTCGAAGTTATGCAGTATTATTATTACGCCTAGAGGATTCTGGAATGTTCGATCAGCTGGCCTATATAAAGCACCGCGACGCCGACCCAGAGTCAGTCTACACTCGACTAGCGATACGAAAACAGCGACAGTTAAGAAGCGATCTTAAAGAAGACCTACTGCGACAACTGCAACGAGAACTGTGAGTACTACGTGGAGTAACATCTATACTGTTATTGTGTGTTTACAACACGGACTTCGTGGACATAAGGGGAGACTTCGGTGCAACGTCAGCGACATTCTACTTGTCATTGCCTACAATCGACTGTACCTTCGTTGCCAATAAACTTCGTAACCCTTAACCGGCATTTTAGTACCCCTAGCCCGTAACAATATTTTAGGAGTTTTAGACATAATGGCGCCGATTCTGTTGTTCATAAACTAAACCAATTTTAAGTTAAATACATCTTTAACTTTCTATTTCTTTAAGAAAAGAATAGAAGGTAACGTTTTAGTCTATTCCTGTCAAATTAAGATACTCTATAGACAGTTTAGACGCAATTATAAACATGGCGACCAAAAATACGTCAATCTACGTCAGGAGCGAACTTATTTGATAGATCTAAACTAACATTTTATCTTCTGTCCTTTTCTTATTGAAATAAAAAGAAAAAGATGCACTGAACTTAAATTTAATTTAGTTTGTGAACAAGGGAATCGGGGCCAATATCAAAGTGAAAAGTTGCAAAAACAAAAATCGGCCAAGCGCGATTCGGACTCGCACACCGAGGGTTCCGCCGTACAAACGTAGCGGTTTACAATTTCATCATCATCCCAGCGTTAATCCCAGTCGCATCTGAAGCCTTTTTAGCTTTGGAGTCTGGGGTTCGCTTTACCAGTCCAACTGCTGATATGGCTAAACTTCGACATTTTCCATGAAGCGACTGCCGTCTGACCTCCACAACCCGAAGGCGACATCGAAGCATTGCAGTTAGACCAATTGTTGGACTTTTGAGGGCTCCAACAACCCGTAACGGCTGCCACTAGATGTTCGTAGGGCAACCGGGACCAACGGCTTAACGTGCTTTCCGAGGCACGACCAGACCAGTACAAATATTCATATTCATGCATACAAATACTTGCACTGTGCGGGGATCGAACCCGCGCCACCTTGCGCAGCGGCCGCGTCCGCTACCGCTACGCCACGGAGGCTGTCAAAAAATGTGTGTAGCAGTTTACAATTTATGACGTATTAAATATTATATAACTAAAAAAATGTGATTTTCGCAATTTTTCCTATATTTGCATTATATGATAATGCTTCATGCCAAATTTCAAGATTCTGAGTTTACGGGAAGTATCCTGTAGGTTTTGATTCCTTTGCGAGTGTCGAAAATTTGTTGAAAATATCGACATAATCGGCTGTATCTTTTGATTGGCTTGGCTTAGAAGTTTGATATTTTCACAGCATAAAGGGACAATAGACCCGAGTATTTCATGTGAATTTCAGCTTGATACGTCCACGCGTTCTTGAGATAAAGGGCCTTGACAGACAGACAGACGGACAACAAAGTGATCCTATAAGGGTTCCGTTTTTTCCTTTTGAGGTACGGAACCCTAAAAAATGTATTATGATTTTTTTTCAATTGCCGCGTTTGGTGGTGCACTTTTGTTTAATTTTATTCCAGCTCATGTTGTATGATACGATTACTCATATCATACAGATGTTACTCATTACAAAACAAAAGTGAGCCCGAGTACTAAGTTTCTATGAACAGTTTTTAATAACTAACTAACCGGCTGCCGGCTGAAGTTACCACCCACCAGACAAAGTCTGGCCGCCAAGCGATTTGTCGTGTTCCGGAATGATGTCTGGTTAAACCGTACGGAGGACGGGTCTGAGCAGTTGTGTTGCGATGTGTGCCGGGTACAATGCATCAAATGTTGTTGTGTCGGGAGTTTCGTCGTGGAGGGTCTCCAGATCAATCTCCCTCTGGCGCAGCATCGTTGGTCGTGTTGTTGCGTTTAACATTGCATCACCTCGCTCAACTGTCGTCTTCCTTACTATTCACTTATTTTTTTTGAGTGGATAGGAATCTACCGCGCTTTACCACCAACGAGTCTTCGTAATGAAAACTCATGGTACCCACACAGGTCCATTATTAGTCCAATATTTACTGTCTATGAAGGCTACATTAAAGCTACGATTGCCGCGGTTGGTTTGTGGATGGGTGATCATTTTGACATATACACATCCTCAGTGGTACCTTGGAAAGCTCATTAAGCCGTTGGTCCCTGCTATCATTAGTTGATCTTTGACAGTCGTTACGGGTCGTCAAAAGCCTGGAAATCTGACAAACAGTAACAAGGAAAACGTATTACCCAGGTTGTGAAGGTCAGCTGTAGCACCAGAACAGAAGACGCGAGTCTTCGCTCCATGTATAACGCTAATCTTCAGCTACATTCGGTTAGATTGCAAGTCAACCCCAACGATTCGACGGCTTCTGTTTTTTACAATACTAGGTGCCACGTGCTGAGTATTGGCCTATCGAAATCAATTCCATTTCGATATATCTCGATGTTCACGATAGAGGATCGATAAGTCGAAAACGGAATTTGAAAATCCGTAAATTTTAGAAAAACCACTGAATTATGAGTATTTTGTAAATTTTTCAGGTGTAGCGGTCCAGAAAAGGTTTAAAATGATGCCTCATTTATATATATTGATAAAGTATGAAGGAAGTTATGACGTACCGACAAAATAAGCCCTTGAGAAATAATATATACTATACTCTGTTTTTTAATCTCGTAGAGTAAATTGACACATGCAAATGTCAAATTTACATTATTAATTTTGTATTATTACGTTTTTAATAAGTACCTACACATTATTTCAGGATAACTTAATGTAAAAAAAGATACTTGATTTTATGAACGCTAAGTTTCGGCACTATTGCACCTAATTGCAATAAACTGCCAACACTCGTAATGTCAATTTACTCTACGAGATTAAAAAACAGAGTATAGCTGACCCGTGCGAAAAATTCGCACTATACTAACAGAACCGCTTGAGGGGAAAGAAAGTATGGGAAATGAAGGGGAAATCGTACAAAGTACAAAATGGTTTATTGATTTTATAAATAAACAGTGAAGCGGAATAATTTGAAAATAGTATTCCATGGTACCAGGGACGAATATCTGTCGATTGGTGGGTCGGACGTTCAGATTGGTTCGATAGAAAGAGAGAAAAAGGGAGAAAACGGTTTCAGACCCTTGGAGAAATAATATATGTTGATGATAATAAAATAATTGACTGATATGCATTTTAAAACCGTCATCTAAACGACACCAAATAAAGATACGTAACGTAAAATGAAAACCTATAAATATTTGATTATTCAAAAAAAAGTATGATTAAAGTTCATCGCCCCAACCAATAAAATATCACCTTATTCGCCTTTCTGGGGCTTCACCGATCCTTAAATGCTCACTAAATACACCATTCTGGTTGTCAAAATGTAATATAAAAGTGCTTTCAATAAATAAGATAATTTAGGGGGTGCGGTGGGGGGGCGGCGGCAGAAGGGGCCACTGAATGAGCTAATTAAGGCACCGAACGAAAGAAAACGCAAAGAAAAGCTGAGAAAACTCGAGGAAAACAAGAATATTCCGGGCAATGAACGGGGACGGACTTAGAAGGCGCTTGGCTATATTAAGTAGAAGAGATATTAATATATAGAGTAGTTACTATGGAAAGTTTTATTACAGTTTTAAAACGTTACAGTGTAGTCCAATAGCATATGATTCGATAATGTACTTTTTAATACAGTTGCTCAAAAAGTGGTGTATTACAGGGACGTATAGCGTTCGGAAAGTGGGCTATTACACATTCGTGCTTTTTCTTTACCTTTTCCGAACTAGTGCGTTCTCTTTCCCAACTGTCAAAATATTGTCTATTAAAAATAAAAAAAAACCAACCATGAAGTTTTTACTTTAAAAAAATCATAGAAGTTTTTATGATTCATGCAAATAATTCTAAAAAGAAGCTACTAATTTGTTTCAATATCAGATTTAATGATTTAATTCAATGAGTTAGGTTAGGTTTTATTTAATTTCATCTCATTTCATTTTCATTTCATATCAATAAAAAAATTCTACTGAAGACTTGGCTGTATGGGCATAGTTCCCTTTGCCTAATCGAATGGGTGAAGAAAAAAAAATCTCTGCTTATATTCTTCTTCTTTCTTTAATTTTTGGCTTCGCACGGTTTGTGCATTTAGCCAATGTCACGTAATTATGAATTATTAGGTATTCATGGCGAAAAAGACGGCCGCGTGACCCGTCTTACGAGTGAGGTTTAGGAAAAAGTCTTGACGTGGCCACTATGCTGCGATATTTCACTGTTCTTAATGAATTATTCACTGAATGCACTTTTTACTACATAAATCACGCGCTTTTATTTAGTAAACAACACTATAAATAATTTTAAAAGTCCAATGAAAAATTGACATTCCCGCCAAAACTCTCACTTATATTCTTTTACGGTTTGCGCCATTTTTCAAAAATTTTCTTTGCGAGTTTAGTTGTTTGTTGCACAAAATGAGTAATTTCGACGATATTTTATTTGAATTAACACCACCGGAACTCAGTATAATTGCACAAAATGCTTCGGAGAACATTTTACCGGAAAAGTCAAAAAGTCGCTACATATCTATAAACAACGAATTTATTGCGTGGAGAGAAGAGAAAAAGGCAAATAGTTTTTCAGAAAATGTTATGTTGGTATATTTCTCCGAACTGTCAGCAAAATTAAAACCTTCTACATTATGGTCGAGGTTTTCGATGATAAAAAGTATGCTGAAAATAAGAAACAACGTGGATATAAGCCAATACCCAAAACTAAATGCTTTCTTAAAACGACAATCAGACGGTTTTACAACTAAAATGTCGAAAATATTAACATCGAATGAAGTGGAAAGGTTTTTAAACGAAGCTCCCGATGATCGTTATTTAGCCACAAAGGTAATTAATTAATAAGTACTTATATTTTTCTTTAGTATTCAGTTTACGAAATCGCAAAATACAGTCATTAAATTATTAAAAAAAATATTAATCAAATCCCTTTTTTTGTAGGTTGCGCTGATTTTTGGCATTGTTGGTGCTTGCCGCAGAGAGGAGTTATCCAATATTACTTTAAAAGATATTGAAGCCCATGAAAAAATGCTACTAATCAAGATTCCGAATACAAAAAATAAGATACCGAGAAGCTTTGTTGTTGAAGGAGATTCTCTTAGAATAGTGCAAAAATATATGAATCAGCGGTCCCAAAAAGGAAAATCCGACCGTTTTTTCCAAAATTATCAAAAAGGAAAGTGTACATCTCAAGCAATCGGGATAAACAAATTTGGTAATATGCCAAAAGAAATAGCTACGTTTCTTGGTCTGCCGGATGCAGAATATTATACTGGGCACAGTTTCAGGAGGACCTCTGCTACATTATTGGCAGATTCAGGAGTCAATTTGACGTCCTTAAAGCGACTAGGAGGTTGGAAGTCAGACAAAGTTGCAGAAGGCTATATTGCTGATTCGTTACACAACAAACTAGAAACTGGGAAAAAAATCACACAATCCATTAATTTAAAGTCCAGTCCGTCACCTTCACATGACAATAGTGAAGAGAAAGTTCGTCCATTTACCTTCGTTGATAATGATAAGTCATTAGATCCAATTCCATCAACTAGCAAACGCCATTGTATAACACCTTTGACAAATATACATGAACAATCATACGAAATTAATAATAGTTTGTCTCAAACAGTAAATATGCAATCTAAAACTTCCCCAGTTAGTATAAAAAACTGTACCAATTTCAATGTATATATGAATTATAACTTTTCTAAGAAATAAATTATTAGTTAGTTGAGTTTATTGTGTTTTTATTATTTTAATAAATTGCTTAATTTTTTCGCAACTGTATTAAAAATAGTTGTTCAGTACACGTGCGGAACCGTCATTGCAACTTGTTGTAATGACAGGCTTTCCGCACTTGTAATGAACTAAACTATTTTGACACTTTGTAATAAAAGCTAAGAGTATTCAACAGCACTCTGACTCTTTCTCTCTCTCCTAAAGAAGAAAGAGAGTAACCGACACCGGACCGACCTCAGAGTGCTGTTCTTTATTTAAATGTCACTTCAGTTTCGATTTTAATAAAATATTTTACAAAGTCATTAAGATTTTGCAAAAACAAAAGTGTTAATGGACTAATCATTTCGCTTTAGACGCATTGTTTGCATAATATTTTCTTAATATTATAAGCGGGTTGCAGCAAGTCGTGGTGGCCTTGTGGTTAAAACACCAGCCTCTCAAGTATGAGTGCGCGGGTTCGATTCCAGGTCAGGCAAGTACCAATGTAACTTTTCTAAAGTTATATGTACTTTCTAAGTATATCTTGGACACCAATGACTGAAGGTTAAGGAAAACATCTTGAGGAAACCTGGACTTTAAGTCTGAAATCACCAACCCGCATTGAGCAAGCGTGGTGATTACGCTCAATCCTTCTCTGTATGAGAGGAGACCTGTGCCCAGCATTGGGACAATAAAAAGGTTGATGATGATGATGATAAGCGGGTTTTCCTAAGTATTTTGATAGATAAGTTCGACACACTTTGGTTATCACGCGCTGTGTAGGTGATGGACAGAAATCCCCACAGATATTTTTTTTTTGTTTGTGTTGTCTCTGTGTCCATTTACTATCAATAGTTTTTAAGATCAATGTTACTATCAAACATATTGGGTCTAGTTCTAGTTGCTGTAAATAAATAAATTATGAATTTAATTGGTTAAATAGAATTAAATGAGCATGTGTTGTCTCACTGCAGGGCAAAGACCTATCTTCCTTCTTTTCCCGATCTACTGCGACTGTGTGACAATCCTTCGAGAAGCAGTCTAGCTCACCTCGTCATCTCGTTCTGGTCAACGCGTATCGTTTCCTGCCACTGGGGATACACTGAGTGGTGGCTTCTGCATATCGGTGCTCCGACATGCGACAGATATGGCTAGCCCAGTCCCACTTTAGTCCAGTGATTTTATATCCAGCGACCGCTATTTGTGTTTTGAAAAGAAGAGGAGAGTTTGAGAGGTATGAAGAGAAGGTTGTAAAATTCAGTCATCCTCCATATAAAAGGGAAGATCATCCGAACAGACAGGTGTTGAGTCTGGCGGGCACTTGCCGAACGGTTGTTGTTTGGAAGTTGTACTCATTGTAGGTGCAACTAGTATACTAGCCGCCGCCAGCGACTTCGGTCGCGTGGAGTTAGTGATGCTCCGCTCCTGTTGGTCGCAGCGTGATGTTAAATAGCTTAAAGCCTTCCTGGATTGATGGCCTATCCAACACAAAAAGAATTTTTCAAATCGGACTAGCGGTTCCTGAGATTAGCGCTTTCAAACAAACAAACTAACTCTTTAGCTTTATATATTAGTATAGATGTATATTAGTTGCACGGAGAACTCTGCTTGCAAGATGCAGGATCTGTGTGACGTCAGTATGCGCCTTCTTCGTATGTGGAGTTTGTAGATACCACTACAGAGTTCTTAATGCAGTCTGTCAGTTTGACACCTAGTATACTTTGTTCCATAGCCCGTTGGCAGAGGCCAGTGTGGGCTTCTGACGTTTTATATAAATACCTATAGTTAAAAAAACATGCTTTTAAAAATATCAAACTAAAAGTTAAAATAATTTTAAAAAGCGTGAGGCGCTTTGTGTCATAATTTTTGTATAATAAGCACCTCACGCTTTTTTAAAAATTATTTTTAACTTTTTAGTTTCATATTTTTTAAAAGCATGTTTTTTTTTAGTTTTTTAAACTATATTTATTTTCAACTTTTTAGTTCGATATTCTTTATAAAAAAAAAATCGAACGAACGAACGTATTGATAACGGTGCGACATTTACAGTAATGAGCCACTCACTCGTAGTCCAAAGAGACGTAGTCTAAAGACGGACAAACAAACAAACAAGCAAGCAAGCAAGCAAACAAGCAAACATACAAGTGAAGCTAATAAAAAGCATGTAAAAATAAGCATAATAATAATAAATGAAAGTTTAAATTAACTAGATAATTACTTCAGGTACACTAAAAACACAACATGACAAGGACGTTGCGGTCGCTTTATAGTATAAAAAATGTTCTTCCATCACACATAAAGGCAATACTTCTTCAATCCCTTATCTTCCCCATTATTGATTATGGTGACGTGTGTTATTACGGCCTGAATGCAGATCTACTCAATAAACTTGACCGACTTTTAAATAACTGCATTCGATTCGTATTTAATCTTCGTAAGTACGATCATGTATCTAATCACCGGTCCATCTTGAAATGGTTACCCATCAGGCAGCGCAGAGCTCTAAGAGAATTGAAGACCTTGTTTTCACGCCTACACGGACCTTGTTCTCCTTCTTATCTTACTTCTCATTTTCAATATTTATGCTCTGCGCATAATAAGAATCTTCGTTCTTCCAATAATTGTTTTCTACGATGTCCTTCTCACCGCACTGGTTTTCTTAAGTCTTCATTTCTTGTCCAGGCGGTTTTCCTTTGGAATGATCTTCCTCAGAATATCAGGACGTTGACCAGTCGGTACACATTTAAGTTAAAGCTCGAGAATACTTACGCAAGAAATTGGCACATTCATCCCATATGTAATTTATTCTTTTTCTCTATATTTTGTATTTATTACTTTTATATTTATTTTCTTTTTATTGATTATATTTTGTATTTATGTATATATTATAATTTTCTTTTTTTTTCTCTTTTAACTTTAATTTATTTGCACCTACCATTTTTTGTCCCTGCATCACCTTAATTAAGGTAGACTGGTATAAAATGCCTAAGGTCGCCGTTGTGCAATGTTTGTGCATAAAGTTTTAATAAATGAATAGGTAAATAAATTATAATGATATAATTTACTGTACGTTGACCTTTCACATCTCCGGGAAACAAAAGATCGAAACTCGTAGCGTAGTTGGCCTACGCTCGTAACCGCCTACGCGTCTACGAGCTGCTGTCTACGCTAATTAGATACGAATAGCTTTTTGAAATAAGTATTGCAGTAATATGAATGTCGGCTATCTTACAGTAATTTGAATTTCGTAGTATTTTATGTTGCTATATCTCAAACACTCTGGCCGTGATAGTTTTCAACCCATTTTTCTATATACATACTGTGCTTTTTAATATTTTGTTTTCACTTCTGCAGCAGCATTTTTTTGTAGGTGTATTATTTTTCACTTTTTGTCCCCAAATCCGTCCCTCCATCAAGAAAGCGTCCGTGTCCTCGACTCTGAATGGTCCGCTAACAAACTCTTTCACAAAAACACAATAATTACTTTAGACGGAATAAAAAGTGCTTTCTTCAGTGTAACAGTCCTAATTCCACCTCGCCACCTCTCCTGACTTGATGTGGACCTTTGCCTACAAAGACGCTTTATTTTCCATTATTTATGAAACGATTCTTCTTGAATTTAGATGGGATGATGATTTTTCGGGCGAGTTTTTAGATTGATTTATCGTTGAATAATTAATTTGCATAGATCTCCATTGGGATACAGAATGGTCATGAAAGAAATAATAATGAAGGTGCTTAACAAGTGACTTGACTTGAGACTTCGTTGTCTGCCTGTCTGTCACCAGGCAGTGTCTAATGAACCGTAATCTAGACAGTTGTAGTTTTCACATTGGACGTATTTCTGGTGCCGCCATAACAATAAATAAATACTAAAAACGGCCAACTGTGAGTCGGATTCGTAAACGAAGGGTTCCGTATTACATCACTACGTATTATAAAACAAAGTCTCTTTTACTTTCCCTATGTCGCTTTGTATGATTAAATCTTTAAAACTACGCAACGGATTTTGATAGTTTTTTTTTTTTTAAATAGATAGAGTGATTCAACAGGAAGGTTTTTATGTATATAACATGCATCCATACTGATATTATAAATGCGAAAGTAACTCTGTCTGTTACGCTTTCCCGCTTAAACCTCTCAACCGATTTTGATGAAATTTGGCATAGGCGTTCTTTAGATCCTGAGAAAGGACATGGGCTACTATTATTTACTATTTTATTGAAAAAAAATATATTTTTGGGAAATCTGAAAAGCGCGATATAACCGAATTCCACGCGGGCGAAGCCGCGTTCGGAAAGCTAGTAATATATAAGAGGTACACTGATAATTTTTGAGGTTTCTAACACATGTCGCAAAATAAACCTATTTTTTTTTAGCTTACATTGCAAACGCTGACTGAACCCTATGAGATAGATCAAAATAATGTACTACAGTATTGTAGACCTTAAAAATGCCTACAAAAAGTCTGGGACACCATATGTCTAACTACTAAGTTTTCTTCATTATGACTACTTTTTTATGTTTGAAAAGTTAATTATAATGTCAGTCGAAATCAGAGCCCACTATTTGTTCCTGCACTTGAGCAGCGCGCATCTCTCTTTTGAATTATTGAATTGGTTGTTTCATTCAGGAGATATTCACGATTTATTCAAAACTAAAACACTAAAAAACCATGCCGCTCGCGTATGCGCGGCCGCCTGCTACTTGAGTGTTTCTTCTGCCTAAACTGCGGACGGAGTGGGCCGCGTTTGAGGCCATTCTGAT
Organism: Sesamia nonagrioides; assembly: GCA_017933935.1. Taxonomy (NCBI): domain Eukaryota; kingdom Metazoa; phylum Arthropoda; class Insecta; order Lepidoptera; family Noctuidae; genus Sesamia; species Sesamia nonagrioides. The sequence continues at coordinate 44,955 of JADWQK010001018.1, read as the reverse complement.
TGAAGGTGTAGAACTGGCTATCCATGGACAATAAGGTCGATGTATCTTGCAGAGTCAGATATTGGCTGATGGGCGGCACAGTATACATTAGTTTTATTGACGGGCCACCGTTTCTTAACGAAGGGTTAGGTACAGTCAAGACCAAAAGTCGAGTTACAATCTCACAAAACTATGGCCAAGCAATACTAGTTGTAGTTACGACCTTCTTCTATAATAAAGTTTGATACACACTTATACACTTTGACAACCTGCTGCCCGCTTATGATTGCTAGGTACTACTTACTAATTTCAACGCTCACAGTAAGTGTTTAAATAGCCTAGCGGTTCTCGTCTTGATAGGCGTTCAAGGTGGTTCGAGTTCAAATCTAATAACTTACAAAATATTTTTGAAATGTTTATTGGTGAGTTATGAATGCTGACAACAAAAATATGTAAAAAATACCGATCCGCAACTTAACGATGATACTTTATTTTAAGATTTTTTCTATACTAGAGTCATTATAAAAAGATGACGGTAGATTTGAAACAAACTGAACAAAAAATATTCCACTACCTACAATAACTATTATTAACTACAATAACTCAAATAATATTACTTAGCTGTTGTTGGTTGGTGAACATATAGTTATGAGTTCGTGTTATTAGTTTTACTTTTTTAATCAATATGCAGGCATACGCAGCAATATATCTCAAATATCATAATATGAAACCGGCTTTTGTGTAAGTTGTTTTTATTATTATTTGGGTAAGGTGCAAACCAATCTCTTGTTGAAAGTGTGTAATAAATTTGTTATTGTTTTAGAGAAATACTGTAAGCCAAAGTTAAGAGGTTGGAGGACGAAGGTGGCTTATGTGTCGAGACAAGTGGAACGAAACAACAATATTTACCGTTGAATAAACCTTTGAATCTTGCGAAGAAGAGAGGTTGCATTTGTGGTTTAAAAATAAACTGGCGATACTGGTGGAGACTTATCGAGCTAAACAAAAAAAAAAACAATTTATAACAATCACAGTGCAGAAGTGTCCTACAAAGTGTTTTAAATATATGTCATTATATATCATAATAACGGACTCTAAACCAACTAGTAAAGTAATTTAGCTAATTGACAGTAATATGTTCGGTTGGCTTAATGGCTAACAGACGTCGCCTTTTACAATTTCAATACAAATTAGTTTTGGTAAATTATAAAAACAATAATTTCGGAATTCGATAAGAAATAAGTTCGTTTACTTTTGAACTAAGAAAGTGCTTGAAGATTATAATATCATGCCTTCAAACTCCGAAAAACGGCACTGCAGGATGGCAGCACTAGTACTATGCTATACACGCAAAAAAATTGTAAATGTAATAAGCACTGTTTTGTGTTCTAAGTATAGATTATTTTATGATTGTAATAATATTCAGGTTAACCTTCAATCCTCTTTTCTTTAAGAAAATGAATAATTAAGCTATAACCTCTTTAATGATAACATGTAATACTATAACTTTCATATCTAAAAACCAAAAATGTTTTTTATATTTTTTACCATAATAATATCATAAGTTTGTCAAGGATTACTTTTATATAAAATATTACAATGCTGCCATTTCAACGTTTGTTTCATTTATTAGTATAAGTATATCTATACTGAAAAATATATAACTTTATAATATATTGTATTATATTATTTATTATATTACATCTATAGTAAACTAAAACATATAATAAAAACCTATTTTGGTATAAATATTCAGTAAATTTTCCTATTCGTTTAAATATTATTGGCAAACATTTTTATTTTAAAATACAAATCAGTTATCATAATTTTAAATTATATGAAACAACAAAAAGATTTGCCGTTATTAAGGATCGAACCCACAATCGCTCGCTTATGATAGACCATTGTTAAGTGCGGCTGCTAACTTAACTTCAAATGAAGTAACGAAATTTTGCATTACTTTAAAGAAAGATGAAGACTGCGATAATAAAAATAATGCGTTAGTGTGCGTGGCCGGTTTAGCGCAGGCGACAGTAGTCTATAAGGTGGGAATGGACTTCTACAGCTGATTGTACCTGTATCATTTGTCCACGTGCGAAGCCGGGGCGGGTCGCTAGTTATTTATAAGAATCACGTCTGTTCTATAATTGTCTCATGTGTCAAATGTCGCATACATTAAAACCAAAATACTTACTATGGTATACTTACATACAAATGATTTTTTTTTTTGCAATAATCTCAGTACAGACAACGGCACATCAAAATACTACAATCTGTTAAATTTCTGTATCAGTTTTTCAACTTTATTCCTAAAGCTTTAAGGCTCAAGGTTGATTGTCTGTATTACAGTTACATCTGTACATTACAAATGGACGGGATTTTTAACAGTTTCTAAATAAAACAATTCGCTAAAACTTTTTCTATTAAAAAATCAATCGAACTTTCTTTGCGTTCATTTCGCGTGATTGTTTTAAGCCCACTCTACTTAGACATGTCCGAAGCACTAGTGCATTGCAGTCAACCCTATTATTTATCTGTACAATACATACCGCAGCAGCTTTGGCAAAATAGAATAAAATACATGTATTTTAAACGAAGATATAAGTAGACATTTAGAAGATCACTTATCTCAAAGCGCGGCGTACCTATGCAAGTGAAATATATCCCCGTCGTGGCACAAGCAGTTAATACAGATTTAATTCATTAACCAACTCGTTACAAACGCGTGTTAAGCTATTAACCAACGTTCAAAGTTTACAAGATGGTGGTACACGGAGGTAGGGTGTGGAGCAGGGTTTATACTGGATGAGACAATAATTTACGAGTATTTGTCAATTACTTGTAAGTAAGAATTAAATCATTTTACCCTTCAACCTCATTGCCTGGCAGAGCATTCAATCAGCATTAAGGAATGGAGAACGAACAAAAAGTCAAGAAGTTTTTCTATTCACCCGTCAGTATACTTTTGCTCTCTCTCCGTCAAACCAGGGTTTGGTTTGCATAGCGTAATTCATATAACCTGGTTTGTGAACAACATCAAGAATCCGAAATCCAAACCGCCACCGGCCGGTGAGAAAGAAAAATTGTTTAATGCGCACACAAACAAAACGCTCATTAGGTACAATTAGTACTACATAGATTTGGTGTATTTATAAATTTGTCAAAATGAGACACCCAAGCAATTAGAGCGTTTAGCAGATGGAATTATTTTTTATTATATGAATTAATAGATCACTTAAAATGACGACGTGGCGCTGAGACTTTTCCAAAATACTAGGAAATCTCATTGTTTTGTACGCTACTCTCCACATCGCGGGGAGGCAGGCCCGAATAAATAAAGAATAGGTACCTAAGTATGAATAAAATTCTCATTCCACTTATGATTCATACACTTTTCCCAGGCAGATTCTTTAATTAACAACAGAATAAATCTATACTCAGGAAAAGGAATAATAATATTGTTGATTTTTAGGAATAAATCTGAACTTAAAAATAAACTGACACAAATAATAACACTTATACCAAAAAGTAGCTCGATATTTATGATACACACACAACACATACATAAATGCACTTTTTTTTCCCATGGGACGGAACGTCATGTGCTTCGATACTTCTTTCTTTCCTTATTTGAATCTTATCCAGCAAAATCATTACGGCTCCGTGTACCGCGAAATTTCGCGGGATCCCGCTCGCGTCGCGTTCCAAATCACCGCTCAATCTAAATTATTGTACAAGTTACGAACTAATCTTAATCAAAACTGCGCCAGCGGTTAAGTTTTTCAATAAAACACGCTTATCTGCAGCGCTGGTGTAAAGTACACAGCTAATTATAGAGTTGCAAAGTTTTTACTTAGTAAATTATTTTGGAGTAAGAAATTGTAGGTAAATAAAATTTCCGTCAGTTTACTGAACTAATAACCGGCATATAAATTATGTAAAATGTAGTTTATACATAGTATTAGGTACCACCAAACTGCTGTAGTTTTTTTTTTTTTAAATAAGAGTCAAAGAATACTACTTTTCGCAAAAAAAATATACATAAACTACGATGTGTTTATGTATTTATTTTTTCAGTATGTTATACATACCTAATTAATATCATTCTACTGATAAAATAAGCTAGTTGTTTGCGTTATTGTTAAGTTTATTTTAAAATATTATAAGTTAGGTAAATTTAATTAGTTATCTTGTTATTCAAATCTCAAAAAATAAAATTGTAATAATATGTACCTATATGCCATTCTTATCTAAGTAAGTACTAATATTTGTACGCCGTTAACGGCAAAACAGAGATCACATAGTCATTATAACACCTATTTTATAGCTACCTGTTTTACAAATAAAAAGCTTTGACTTTAGTTTTATTTTTTTATTATTTTTATAAGTTATAAACTAGCGCTTGACCGCAATCCCGCCTGATGGTAAGCAGTGATGCGATCATTGATGGTAAAGCGCGCTAGTTTATTAAGAGCCTATTCGCTCTAGCCTTGAAGACGCTCAAATTGTAATGTGACGGAAACACCGTCGCTGGCAAATTGTTCCAGTCCCTCGATGTACGCGGGATACTTATAATATATATATATTTAGATAATTCTTTATGGTGGTTGGGTACCTGCCTGGTTCTAACTAGGCATGTGCCTAGGCATTCTTTTTGTCTCCTTTACTTTGTCCTATCGAAGGTATGCTGGAGAAAAAGAAGACGTTGTAGTATCTACTTTTCTGTTCAGCCCCCTAATCGGCGAACTCATTTTTTACAAATGATTGCGACTAGTTGGGATCGTTTGGACCGAACGGGTCAATGGGCGGCCCGAATGATCCCAACTGATACAACAAAAAAAATTGACAAAAATGTGTTCGCCGATTAGGGGGCTGTTCTTTTATGTTTGCATACTAAAGTAAAAATACTTACCAGCTTAGGTATCATAGATTGAATTTTAAAAATAAGTATTATAGAAAAATACGTCTTTAAAATATTGTATGTTAGGCACATTAGCCGAAGCGAAATATTTTTACAATTACGACAGACCTTAATACCTACATATATATCGTAGTATTTCCTCAAACACTCAAGAAGCTATAAAATAGCATACCAGTAGCGCCATCTATGGGAAACTTAAATAGTTAGTAGCTCCATTCAAGACTGCGAGAACCGACAGTTTTCCAATTCTCCTGTCACAGCAAACCAAACGATTTTGCCTTAAATAAAAATAGAATAGAACTAAACGCTTTTAAAATTAGCTACAAGATTTGACCCGACCAAATAAATAATAAGTACCACTTACCAGTTTGTATTCTTGAGGTCGCGATGCATATTTTAACCTACATCCAATAGATCCAACAACATTTCGACGCTAACAGCATACCTACCGATACATTTCGCGAGGTAATCAATTAGATAATATCAATATTCAATCTCCTGGCAGTCGGCGGCGCTAATTAACGGCCGCTTCAAGCGCTGTTAGCGGGGCCTGATAAAAGTTTTGCCATCAACTGGAAGATTATTAGCTGTATCTGAAGTTTGTGAAACTGTGGGAATGTGCACTTGAGATTTTGGCGAGAGGATTGTGTTAGACATGGGGTTTTGAAACAACGTAGGTACAATACTTTGTGTAAGTACGTATCTTTTGTTTCTGTAGGTACCTACATCTTTGTTTTTTATATTTAACAGAATAAATAAATAAATACGGACAAATCACACAGATTGAGCTAGCCCCAAAGTAAGTTCGAGACTTGTGTTATGGGATACTAACTCAACGATACTATATTTTATAATATACAATATGTTATGAAAACCCTGTCCGATCCGTGAAGGTATTGTTAGGTATCGATAACTGATTCTACTAATGCCTGCAAAACCTGGCTAAACTTAAAAAAAAATACCCCCTAAAAAATAAATAACTTAAATAAAATAAATAGGTAATTTCATGGCAACACAGGCACAGGTCATGACCGCAGTTGACCTCATGCTTGTAGGTATAGGTAGCTTGTTCACGTTTATCGACTCTCGAAAGAAACAATGATACTTAGGCAGCTTGAGAAAAGAATTTTTTTAAGGAGGAAGGTCGTCTGACTCTCCGAATGTATTATTTCATTGCGGAGGGATTGGATTGCTGGGGATTGCAGGCGGAGATGTTCCATATTTCGTCGCACGAGATTAGCACGGACATGCACACAAATAAAAATCAAGTGGTGTCAAATCCGCGCTGGCCACAGTTGGCCCCTACCAATCCACTGCTCGCCGAACTGATAATGGACAATAATGATAATGTACCTACTCACGTACAGGTCGGAAAAAATATCGTGAGGCACCGTCATGCTGGAACCCTCGTGCAGCATTGACCGATAAGTACCCACTTCCAAAACACCTGATCACAACAGAGCTAATTGCAGTTACTACCTCCATCAGCATGTTACATTACTCTACGTTAGAAAACGACATGATCACACAATACACGAATAGTGTGTACACCAGCAATGTTTCCGCGCAACTAATAATTTAAAGTAAAAATTATTTTTATTTTATAAACATAGGTATCTACGCGGCTGGCGGCTTCATGCTTTGATAGAGATGTGTAAGTAATCAAAATATTGTTTTTTTTATCGATTGATACTCGTCTATTTTTGGTATCGATTTAGTATTGTAGTTTCTCATTCTTATTCTCGATTCAACATCGCATGGAATTGTTTAGAACTTTTACAAAACTCAAATTAGCGAGGTACACTGCTGTAAATGAAAATCATGCCAAAGTATTAATTTCAGTTTCTGTCTTAATATCGATGATATTGACCGATAAAATATTTGTAAAACTTTACTAAAATTGTGTTTCATAAGTCTTTCTCGTTTCTGTTTACTAATACTTGTGTTATAATAATGTTATTAGTAATTAATCGATAAACAAACAAAAGTACTTTTACCATTGGGTAATCTGTGTTTTTACAACAAATCCTTCAACCAGATACAAGTTTCGATTAATAGTGATAAAAAAACGTTATTACGCAAAAAATAGTACATCCCTAGTTTCACGTACTTTTTTCTTTGAAGACACCGACAAACTCGCTGCGCGCCGGCATCACAAACGAGAACGCCAAATATTGAACATAAATTTATACATTTAATATCCAACAATAAATCAAACGATGATACCGCCGAAAATGGTGTTGTCACATTTTAAAAATTTACCTAATTTTGGGGAAGTTCGCGGGAAAAAAAGATAATTTCAAAATTCACTAGTATTGTTACTATGATGATTATGTAAAATTTCATATTTTATTTGGCCATTTGTTTACCTAATCTTTATTATCCTTACGGGTCGGACAGGGTTTTCTTAACATATTGTATACATACAGGGTGTATCTGACATCGTAACGCAAACTTCGCGAAAAGGCTAGACCGCATGCCACTAATAAAATTATGATAGTCATTTATGTCGTTAATGAACGGTTACAGAATACACACTGTTTAAAAAAAGTGTCGGCTTGGCTTTTGAACGTTGCAAGCGTGCCGCCGTGCGGGTTTGTAGGTATGACGTTGATCCTTGATGTGAACTCTATTAAATCAGCTGATAAGATAGTTTTTCGGGTTTTGTTTTCATTGCGCTTTTTATGTAATTAGCGAATTATTTAATTTTTACTTTAAAATATTATTGGATTATAAAAGTATAGCAATTGTAAACGGTCTGAAGTGAAAAAAAACTACATATATTTTTTTTTAATCATGAAAAAGCCGACGAAAGATTCCACCACTGGGGGGCTCAGAATCGTGTACTGAATCCATGGTACTCGTTTGTGCGTCGATGTCAGATACACCCTTTATATAGATAAACATCCAAGACCCAGGCCAATCAGGAAAAGATCGTTTTCCATCATGACCTGCCCGCTAATCGGCGAACACATTTTTGTCAAATGATTGTGACTAGTTGGGATCGTTTGGACCGAACGGACCAATGGGCGGTCCGAACGATCCCAACTGATACCAACTAGTCGCAATCATTTGACTTAAATGTGTTCGCCGATTAGGGGGCTGGCCGGGGATCGAACCCGGGGCCTCCACGTCGCAGGCAGGCGTGTTGACCGCTGCGCCACGGAGGACATCAAAATAGAATCAATGATCAAAGTTCTTAAAAACGTTTGAAAATAATTTATGAGTTAATTTTACATAATTAATAAATATTAGGGTAGGTACTTATTATGCAATAAACACAGTTTCACATTTTTGCAGATGTGCCGATACATAATATATTACTAAGTGAGCTAGAGTTTCTTTCCTTGGTGCATTTTTCAGATTTTGCATTTACAAACACTTATCCTGGGTGCGTTTACAAATGAAGCAGACTGAAGAAATTTATTCTTTTATACATTATGCTACAGAAAATAAATACACACACATAAATACTCACATACACAAACAGCCAGACCCAGAACAACTACCTGTAGGCCATACAAATATTTGTTCCGTGCGGGAATCGAACCCGCAACATGTGGCTCAGCAGTTTATCGCTATACCACTGTCTAGCTTTTTTCCAACTATGTTGAGGGTCGGAAAATATCGCTTAACGTAAATAAAATTAAAAGACAATTTAGCAAAGACTAAACGACACACAATACACGAGATACATTGATCAGATAATAATGAAATTAGGATGAAATAAAATGTGAAAAGCCCAATGTAGATAACTAGCAGGAAAGTGTGCCTCCCGGCTGTACCAAAAAGGCCCAGTTCAGCAAAAATACCAGAAAAATACCCCCTTATTCATAAACGCTGCTTAAAGTTAACTAGTGATTCTTTACCATACATTTTTGACCTTTTAACTCATCGTTCGAATAAACACCTTTTCTTTTTTATTCATTAACCATTAAAGTTAAGTGACGTTAAAAGGTCAAAACTGTAAGCGTTTATGAATAAGGGGGCTAGTTCTTGACGCTTGTTTTCAATTTAACCTTATGTGTTAAGTTCTTCAACGTGCTTTTCGAGGCAGGCGGGAATCTTGTTATGTAAAAATGATCACCCAACCACAAACCAGCCGCAGCAAGTGTAGCTTAAATTTATTTATACGGCTGTATTTAGATGCTAGAGAATGCAAATCGTGTTAACCTCGCAATTTTCCAATAAGGCGTTTATTAGGGAGTACGTACAAAAATCCCAAATGTCGATTTTATTTCGTGTGTTATTGCATTGATTTGCATAAGCATTATCATCATCATCATCATCAGCCTTTACTCGTCCACTGCTGGACATAGGCCTCTTTCATGGCACGCCAACAAGCTCGATCCTGAGCAGTTCTCCGCCAGCCACTACCAGCCACCTTTTTGATGTTAAGCATTATCGCTGGGGACAAATTGTCCATCGTCCTTTTGCGCCTAATATGTATTAGATCAAAAGGGTTTCGTTAGGTATAGCACAGGTAAAAGGAGTGGCGACAGACACCATAGAAAATCAAGAAAATAGAAAATGGAGGGACGAGTTGGACAAAAGAAAAAACCAGTGGTCCACTTTAGCCCTAGGTCGACACCGAAAACCTAGGGAGGGGCCTTTGTCCAGTAGGATGATACAGGCAACAGTAGGGAAAGATTAAGTAAAACCTCAAAACTGTAAAATACCATTTTATCCATAACAATTTTTATATATTAAATACAAAACTCGCAACAAAATATACAAAACAAACCATTTCTAAGTATGTGTGCTTATTATAATAGCCCTAACACCTACTTTCACTACCTACATCACAGCTTAAGCTTATAAGATAAGATATTACTTGAAAAACGTGAGCACTATATGATATTCTAAGACCATATAAATTTACTGGAGATTTGCATGGTCATGATCTACATGTATTGCCTTTTAAAGCGTACAAGAATAATATTTTGTTGGTCAAGTTAGCCTTTTGAATTTGCACAAAACATAAGAAAAAAAAGTTCTAAATACATTACATACAACAAAACACATTGCCTGTCCATTGCAAATAGATATTTTGCCTAAAAGTTCATTTTTTATATGAAACGTTTCATGAATATAAAAAAGGGCAAGTACTCTTCTGAGGGCGAATTTTATATGAAACGTTTCATGAATATAAAAAAGGGCAAGTACTCTTCTGAGGGCGAATTTTATATGAAACGTTTCATGAATATAAAAAAGGGCAAGTACTCTTCTGAGGGCGAATTTTATATGAAACGTTTCATGAATATAAAAAAGGGCAAGTACTCTTCTGAGGGCGAATTTTATATGAAACGTTTCATGAATATAAAAAAGGGCAAGTACTCTTCTGAGGGCGAATTTTATATGAAACGTTTCATGAATATAAAAAAGGGCAAGTACTCTTCTGAGGGCGAATTTTTCCAATGATGATGAAATATAGCAGAGAGGTATTCCTTATTCTTTGAAGAATGTTCACAGTTTTAGAAAATGATCTGTCCGTATAACAGAACCTCACTCAAAACTCAAGCTTTACTTAAATCTCGTTTCAAGCCTTTTGATTGGTTGAAACTAGTTACATGCTTTTTATTAGCTTCACTTGTATGTTCGCTTGTTTGCTTGCTTGCTTGTTTGTTTGTTTGTCCGTCTCTAACTCTTTGGACTATGAGTGAGCGGCTCATTACTGTAAAATGTCCCACCGTTTTCAATATGTTCGTTGGCCGAGCGGCATTAATTTGTGCAGGCAACGTATTTAATTTAGATTTAATTTTAGATTTTCGTTACTTGGGTAACGGATCATTACGAATTTTAGCACTTGCTATTCTGTCTGTTGGAGATCAAGAAAAGTTTGGTAACAACAAATGAGCACCACTTAAGCGGTCGTGTTATCCGTGCATTATTAAAAAAATAATATCGAACTAAAAAGTTAAAAATAAATATACCTAGTTTAAAAAACTAAAAAATCATGCTTTTAAAAAAAAGCGTTTTTTTCTCATTTATACTAGTATTGTTAATATACCATTGTCATAAATTTAACTATACTAGTATTGTTAATATACCATTGTCATAAATTTAACTATACTAGTATTGTTAATATACCATTGTCATAAATTTAACTATACTAGTATTGTTAATATACCATTGTCATAAATTTAATTATGTAATTATTTTTAACTTTTTAGTTTGACATTCTTCGAAAGCATGATTTTTCAGTTTTTTAAACTATATTTATTTAAATTAAAGCTTGAGTCTTGAGTATGGCAATGTGATACCTCCCTAATCAAAAATACATTTCCTTTTCATTTCCGTATATTTTTAAAGTTTTTTTTTTTTACATTAATTATCGCTGGGATGAGGTGCGACTACATTTTGAACTTTTTTGATAACAAGAATTGGCATTCTACTTGTGACTTGGGACTAAAGTCACACCTTATTTAGCCGTGAGATGGTATTATTACTACCATTTAATAGCGGTCAATGCATGCAATTTAACAATTATAATTTAATTTTATTAGCATTTTGTAAATTACAGTTTCATTTTAAACATGTGGGCTTATAATATATAAGCGTTGCTTGAAGTCAGTTAGTGATTAAAGTGTGCTTGCACAGTTATAGTTCGCAAAATTCAATTTTTATTAAGTTTTAGGCAATTTTCAGGTCAGTGGCATCGATTCCCTAGTTTACACACTAAATTGAATTTAAGGTCCGTGTATTTTTTTTTTATTTCATGAAGCAAAGGAAAGACGATAAAATAGGTATTAGTTAAGTCCTTAAAGTTGAAAAAGACTTAATATGTTTTTGTTTTTATTTTTTATTTAACCTTATTATTTCATTAACCTCAACTTACCAACCCACATTGAGCAAGCGTGGTGATTACGCTCAATCCTTCTCTGTATGAGAAGAGACCTGTGCCCAGCAGTGGGACGATAAAAAGGTTGATGATGATGATTTTTAAACAACTATTAACTTTAAGCAACCTTTATAAATAACCTCTGTATTGCGAAAGTGCTTTGTTTTTATCTACTGCAGTATATAGCAATTTCAAGTTTTAAGGCGTGTTAATTCTTCGTAGCACAATATCTAAGCTAGCGTGACTCTTTGCTTCTGCTGGAGGCTCGACATTATCTTCTGTTCAGGTGTCAAACTCTCACCGCGGAATCTTTTGTATCTGTAAAGAGGTTTTACAAGATTATAAATACTTTTTGGATGATTCGCAGTAGTCAACGATTTTATAGGTGATTATATTTTTCTATGGAGGCTGCAAATCTAGCCGTCCATCAAAATCCATACTAATATTATAAATGCGAAAGTAACTCTGTCTGTCTGTCTGTCGGTCTGTCTGTCTGTCTGTCTGTCTGTCTGTCTGTCTGTCTGTCTGTCTGTCTGTCTGTTACGCTTTCCCGCTTAAACCTCTCAACCGATTTTGATGAAATTTGGCACAGACAATCTTTGGACCCTGAGAAAGAACATAGGCTATCTTTTATCCCGGAAAAATATGATGTTCCCGAGGGAAATCTGAAAAGCGCGATATAACCGAACTCCACGCGGGCGAAGCCGCGGGCGGAAAGCTAGTTATTTATAAAATATGAATATCACGTGATCTTTGAACGTTAATGGCGGTAAATTAGTTAGCGCCTGACGTATTTTTCGTCGCCATATTTTTAATCACGTCTAAGCTGTATCTTAATTTGACACGACTAAACTGATATTCTATCTTCTGTCCTTTTCATAATGAAATATAAAGATAAAGATGCACAAATAATTTAGTCTCAATCAAATTTTGTTGCTGATCGTACAGACGACAGTACATCAAGCTTTCTTTATTAGAATTTCAAATTTATCTCTGAAGCATTAAGGTTCAAGGTTAATTGGGAATATTTAACGGTTTCGGTTAGCTTGACCTGCTGTCGTCCGTACATACATGACTTTATCTTTTTTATAGGTAATACTTACATTATATCATAGAACATTCTCTGTTGTGGGGACAGTGAAGGCTTGGTCTCTGCTAAGGCACTCTCTATATCTTCCTTGTACACCACCACTGATTCCATCGCTTTCTCCTCATTTGCTGTCTAGAAAGAAAAAGAAAAGTAAGTTAATAAGTAGCAGCTGATTTGATTTTTGTAGTGAAACCTTTAGAGTCGTTGAGCACCTTTGTTGGACAGGGAAAAAGCATTAAATTCGCGTTAGCCTGATCGACACGACAGCATCATGGATTTTTACTTTTTGTGTATTCTGTGTTTTTTTAATGATTTCAGTATTCACTTCTGCTAATCAATCCCAAGATTACTCGTTTTGTTTTTACATAATTTTGATAAATAAAGACATTTATGTAAGTTGTAGTCATTAAAGAATGGCGGAATATAGTCCAAAGAGAAGTGTTAAATATAGACCAAACTTATCATGATGATAAACAAGCATGATTCTTAGCTAAACTCTCAAAACACTTGGTTCACGTCCCGGAACACTTCGTCTAAATTCGTACATCAACGTTCGCTGTTCAAAGCGCTACTTTTCATTTTGCACCCTCTTCGTAAATATTCGTATGGATTCGGCAATGTTCCGCTTTGTGCTTTGAGGCTGGTCCGTTTTGCAATAACTGTATGGACTTGAGATCAGTTTCGCCTACTTTTGATGGTCTAGTGCCTCATTTAGTAGCAAACTTCTCGTTAATGTTCGGGGTACTTTGGTAATGTTAGGGCTATGGCAATAGAGAGAAAACTTACCAACTGTGTCTCCAGCCTGGTTAGTTGTGCAGTGACTAGTATGGACTTGAGGTCAGCGGGCGAGTAGCCTTCGGTCTGTTCTGCCAACTCTTGAAGGTCTACTCCCTCATCTACTAGCACGCTCTTAGTTAATGTTCGGAGGACTTCATAGCGGCCTTGCTGAGGACGATAAATATGACGAATTTATTACTATTTTAATAATTATAAAATAGAACTTGACCGCAATGCCGCCAGATGGTAAGCAGAGATGAAATCGTTGATGATAAAGCGCACTGGTTTATTAAGCCTATTCACTGTAAAAAACTAAGTAAATAGGAAGGTAGGCGGCAGTTGAGCAGGGTGATGCGATGTTAAAACCCAACAACACGACCAACGATGTTGCGCCAGAGGGAGATAGAAGTGGAAACCCTCCACGATCAAACTCCCGACACAACAACATTCGGCGTATCGTACCCGGCACACATCACAACACAATTGCTCAGACCCTCCGAACGGCTTCACCAGACATCATACCGGAACACGACGAATCGCTTGGCGGCAAGACTTTGTCTGGTGGGTGGTAACCTCTGCCGGCAGCCGATGTTATGGTCTACCACCGAGAAAAGGAGCTAACAACTCATGGTTTTTACATGTTAGTATGATGTAAGACTAACTTTGTCGGGTAAGGCGCAGTACACATGTCGCTGCAGACGGCCCGCACGCAGCAGGGCCGGGTCCAGCAGATCGGGCCGCGACGTGGCCGCCACCACGGGCCCCCGGGCGCCGCCCTCGGCCCCGTCCAGGCGGGACAGGAGCTGGTTCACTACTCTATCTGTAACCCCCGTTGAATCGTGGCCTCGTCTAGGAAACAGAATATGATGAAAATACGAGTTTTAAATTATTATAATATAAGCCGAAATTCGTCCAATAAACAAAGCCCTCTCCAAGCAACGCCATTACCACCTGTTATGTTAGCTTATTGACTTGTTATCCAGCAGATTTCTGCGACCTTACAATGAATTCATGAATGAATTGCTCCGATCGCAACGCGGTTTGATCAGACTCGATTAATCGAGTAAACCTCAAGATACGCACTAGCTCCTGCAGCCTCATATCCATGATGCTACTGCCACCATTGCATATCAGGGAGTATTAGGGACAGTGATGTAAAATGAAAAAAACAATTTGTTTTTATTCACTTTCTTGAAAAAAACTTAGCGTCGTTGTTTTTTTTTTTTCTAAATTTGTTTTTTTTTTCTAGCCTACTTTTTAGTCAATTATAAATGAAATTTGTATAATAAATCAGCATATTATTTATTCATAATTCACTAAGTACTTCCAACAATAAATCACAAATCACAACTCAATATATATTTTTTTTTCAATTGTTGTTGTATATCAATTAATGTTGCCAATATTTTTATGAAATTTTGGTACTATTTTATCAGAAAAGTACCGCAGGTTCAAGAATAAACCTAATACTCTATTATGTACTCTTAATTATTAATTATTTAACGGTAAATGCCATTACAGTTTCAGATTTCATGCTCTTGTAAAAAAAACATGGTCCAGAAAAAAACAGCTTTTTTTTTCAAGTTTTTTTTTTCACATTAGAAAAATACGGTTTTTTGCAACACTAATCCGGGAGTGCAATATTGAAATGCTTGTCTAATTAACTACAATGTCTACAATACAAAAATATCAGCGATGGTATATCTTGAAAACGAATCATCATCATCATCATTTCAGCCGAAAGATGTCCACTGCTGGACATAGGACTCCCCAAAGGATCTCCACGACAACCGGTCCTGCGCCTCCCGCATCAAGCGGTTTCCCGCAACCTTCACCAGATCGTCGGTCCACCTTGTCGGGGGCCTACCTAAGCTGCGTCTTCCGGTGCGTGGTCGCCACTCGACAACCCGTCGGCCCTATGGGGAATCGGCCCTACGGGCAATGTGCCCGGCCCACTGCCACTTAATAGTTGCAATTCTTCAGCCATGTCGGTTACTTTCGTTCTTCTGCGGATCTCGTCATTTCTGATTTGATCAAACTTGAAAACTAAAGCAAATAAATATTTATAGACTTAAAGTAAATCAAATATTTTTTTGCTTTGGTTTCTCCCAGCAGCTGTTTCAACAGTTTATTTCCACTTATATGTGTAATATATTAATAATTTAACCAATATGAAATAAAATATTGTTACATCCTGTAACATAAATATGAGGACGTCAGCGACGGCGGAGCGATAGGGTCGTCACCATCATGGTGTGGTGGTAAGGGCTCCATTTCGTAGGTGAGTTTTGAATTTAAGCACGAAGTGTAAATATACCCTCCAATCATGGCAATATCAATTTAAATAGGCAAATCGACAGTTTCGCCCTGGAGAATTACCCTGGACCGCGTCTCAATCCGAAGTGACCATTTGATAATCCCCACTTTTCAAAACGACGCAGTGCATGTGCCGCCATTACAAAATAAAGTCATAGCGTTTTCCCCACTACTGCATAAATGAAATGAGCAACTTTTATTAAAATGATATCGTTATCCACGGCAAATATATTATGTTTAAAGCCCGTACCTTACAGGGTTGAAATTAAGTTATTACATTTCTAACATGAGTTATTGATAGTTAAGGCGCTGTGCTCAGTAAAAATATGCTTCAAAAACAGTTTTTTAGCCAAATGTATACATTTCAGAGCAGCCAAAAATTTATATGTTAATCTTGATTATATGTAGCAGGAAACCATTGTTTTCAAAACACGTTTTGTATTAATTTTCCCGATAGAAAAAAATCCAAAAGTAACCACTAAAATTGAATTTATAACCGTTGTAACTGTATTATTAATCATCAACTCTTGATAAAATTTAGAAGAGCGATGTAAAATATAATAGTAAATGAAACCATTGTTTTTGTTTATCGATTTAACTAAGATATTCTAAAATAAATAATGTATTTAATGATAAATAACGTGAACGAAACGTCGCTCCATCGCGGCGTCCATTGCCTTCTCTTTCACTTCTATGCTTAGCGACAGTGACCGCTGAGGCGCGCTGCTTGACGGACCTATGTCAGTTTTTGCTTTACCCCGCACGGAAAATAATTATATTTACGTGTCTGTTTGTTGATGAATAATCATATTTCGTTTTTGCCCGGTTTCAAACCCCAGGTTTACATTATATGCTTTTTGTAGGTTTTAATTGAAATAAATGCTTTTTAATTTACTGTTGTATTTTTGCCGATATTTTATTTGATTTTTTTCTGTAATTATTCTTTCTTTTTATTTTCTCACGGCAAATTTTTCCTCACCTGTATGTGTTCGAGTTCAAACCCCAGCTTTACGTTGTATGCTTTTTGTTGGATTTCTTATTTGCAATAGTTTTTTTTTTATTATAATTATTAATTTTGCCGATTTTCTGTATTTTTTGTAGTAATTGTTCCATCTATTTAATATCTTCTTTTTGTAACAATTTTTTTTTATGTATTATAAACTAGCGCTTGACCGCAATCCTGCCTGATGATAAGCAGTGACGCAATCGTTGATGGTAAAGCGCACTAGTTTATTAAGAGCCTATTCACTCTAGTCTTGAAGACACTCAAATTGTAGTCCGACGGAAACACCGCCGCTGGCAAATTGTTCCAGTCCCTCGATGTACGCGGTATAAAGGAGGAGGCGAAACGCTCCGTCCGGATTGTAGTGGTGTTAACAACGATTAACAACAATTATAATGCAAACTAATATTTAAAATCAATTCGTTATAATTTTCCTTCTACAAATTTCTAGAAATTATTATTTATAAACAGCTGTTTAGAGTAACTATTAAAAAAATTAAATTTTCGGATATTTAAAAAATTAAAAGATTTTTTCTTCAAAACTGCAACTCTTATCAAGTCGGGTTTGTACTAGTGCTTAGAATGATGTAAACTAACAGTTTCATGAAAAAAGGACATAACACAAAAAATTAAGCAGAACGGACAAAGCCCATTGTAAAAATAAAAAAGAAAACAAAATTAATAATAAAAAATTAAAATATGAAAAAAATATACATTTTCGAAAATCGCAAGGTAAAGTAAACGTATGTGGGATTCGAACTTGGTGCTCGCCGCGGGTGTCTAATGCGAACCCGGACTGTGACGAACAGTCAATCATGCTTCGCGTTTGGGCTGTGAAATTACGCTTCTAAATGTAGATGGAATAGAGAATAGCGGGTATAGATTTAATAGAACGCGCGTATTCTCGATGCACGAGCACGACGCTTCGATGTATTCGCGCGGAGCGCCCCGCAGTGGGCGGGGCTAGTCGTGTCCCACTTCGTCTGCTTCACCCTCTCAAATACCTAAAAGTTGTCTGCTCACCGCGTCTTAAATGAAATTGTGTACTAGATATGAAGCGAGGTGGACACTTACAATAGGAACTTACTTGGGCGCGAGACTGTCGAACTCATCGAAGAACAAAATGCAAGGCCGCTTCATATCCGCTCTGTATAAAAAAAAAAACATACAAATTAATATATGATCTAAAACTATGGAAAGAGGTTTCAGGATTCGGCTTCGATATTAAACGTATATGATTTAAAAATAAATAATAAAACTAAGACTGAAAAGACAAAAACAAGTACTGTAATCTGGAACTATAAAGAATACCTATCAAGGTAATTAAATAAGAAATTCAGTCTATAGTAACTTAGACAGCCGGGACCCTTTAAAATCTAGAACGGCTCACACACACCAATAATGGATTGAAGTTAAACAAATATCAACTTTATTTCGGTGACAATTAAGTCGATTTAAGAGTGATTAGCACTATGCAGAAAATTATAAAAATGTTTGAACTTGTAGCGTCAATGAACTTTGTAATGTAGAAATCAAAATTATTATTTTTTTTTTTTGTTGCCCCATACTAGGTATTGTTCCTAAACATATAAACTCACATAAACAAACAGCCAGACCCGGTACAACTACTTTTAGGCCATACAAATTTTTATTCCGTGCGGGGATCGAACCCGCAACACGCAGCACAATAGTCAATGGCTTAACCACAGCGCTATGTTCCCACTATCGGGACACCGACCTCCTCCTCAGTGAGAGGGATAAGGACAATATTGGTTAACATTTTTGGCGAATATATTGCAGTACTATACTATCAACAGCACAATAATTTGCGTAACACCTATTACCATCAGTTGAAATCATTTTGAAGCTTATTGCAATTCTATTGCTCCCTATGTTGGAAAATGTGTCTGCCCAACAACGAAAATAACGCAACTAATAAATAAATATAAATATATACGGACATATCACAAAAATTGAGCCAGCCCCAAAGTAAGTTCGAGACTTGTGTTATGGGATACTAACTCAACGATACTATATTTATAATAGATACATATATAGATAAGCATCCAAGACCCAGGCCAATCAGGAAAAGATCGTTTCCCATCATGACCTGGCCGGGGATTGAACCCGGGGCCTCCACGTCGCAGGCAGGTGTGGTGAACGCTGCCCCACGGAGGACGACAATAAATGTTGTTGAACTGTCAAAATGAAACCCATTGCTACTGACAGTCTGTCACGCAATTACCCTGCATGTTATTCACACACACGTTCTACAGCAAAGTATTTCAACTAACTTGTCAAATATATCCCTGACAGCCTTCTCGCTTTGTCCGATATACTTGGACAGCAGCTCAGGTCCCTTCACGGTGATCATGTTCATGTTGGTGAGGCGGGCCAGGCAGGAGCCTATGTGCGACTTGCCGGTGCCGGGCGGGCCGTACAGAAGTATGCCGCAGGACTGAGACGGGAACAGCGCTGGGTACTGGTGGAGAGACAACATGCTACCATCTATACCAATACACAATATGTAAAGAAAACCCTGTCTGACCCATAAGGATAATAAAGGTTAGGTTAACACTTGACCAAATATAATATAAAATTTTACGTAATCATCATAGTAAAAATACTAATGAATTTTGAAATAATCTTTTTTCCCGCGAATTAATTCCAACTTCCCCGAAATTTGGTAATTTAAAAAAAAGTAACAACACCGGTATTATTATGAGCGAATAGCGATGCGACCACGTGCGGCGTGCCCTGCCTCCCGCCGCCCGCGGAAGGGTTGCTTACCGCAAATGTATTAAGTTACCTCTTTTTGCGAAATAATATTTATTTTTTTGAGGGATTTTTTTTAAAGTTTAGCCCGGCTTTGTATCCATCAGTAAAATCAGTTATCGATACCTAGCAATACCTTCACGGATCGGACAGGGTTCTCTTTACATATTGTATAAAGCTAACGAGTTTGTTTGTTTGTTTGAACGCGCTAATCTCAGGAAGTAGTGGTCCGATTTGAAAAATTCTTTATGCGTTGGATAGCCCATTAATCCAGGAAGGCTTTAGGCTATATAACATCACGCTGCGATAAATATGAGCGGGGCATAACTAAACCACGCGAACGAAGTCTTTGGCGGCCGCTAGTTTAGTTTAGGTGAGGATTTGAGTCTTTACTCTCTATCCACCTCTCTCTGTAAAAAGCCGTCAATGTCCAATCTTTATCAAAGTAGCCCAGCTCACCCTACCATCTCCATCTCGACTTGCTGCGATGTCGTTTGCCAGACCCATCGCTTAGTCTACCAGGGCCGCGGGTTGATCGAAAGAGATACCATGGCCCTGGCGCACAGGCAAGTGTAGGTACAGGAGTGGATTTTCATCATCATCACCACTACTGGACATAGGCCTCCCCCAAGGATCTCAACGACGACCGGTCCTGCGCCTCCCGCTTCCAGAGGTTTCCCGCGACCTTCACCAGGTCATCGGTTCAACATGTCGGGGCCTACCCACGCTGCGGTTTCCGGTGCGTGGTCGTCACCCTCTCGGCCCTATCGGACATCGGTCCTAAGGCCAATTTCTGCCCGGCCCACTGCCACTTAAGTGTTGGTGGTGGATGGGTTTTAGTCAGTAAAAATCTGACACGTTCTTCCGCTTAATCCAAAGAGGGAGAGGTTATTTGATGATTTCTCATCCCAAAAAAAGACCCACTGCTTGGTAGAGTATTATTACAACAACAGTATCTCATATCACTCACCATTATAGGCCAAAATATACACTCAGTGAGTTCCTGCTTGACCTCTTCCAGTCCTCCCACGGGTCCCCAGATGTCAAACTCGTTGGCTTTCTCCTCGTCCTTTGTAATGTCTTCTACAAGACGCGGCCTTGGGTCGTTTGGATGAGCTTCTGTAAGAGAACTAAAGCATTAATAGTGCATTTACGTGCTGTTCAGGATCAGACAAACAAGTATGGTGTGAAGACTAAAACGAATAAAACCTTTGTTGTACTGCAAAAAGTATTATTTCTACTAGTTGTCGATGTGTTATGTGTATCATCACAGATTACAGAATACTACATACAGATACCCAATGGTGAACAACAAAATGAGTCCAGCTCAATTCGGGCAGACCGTCGAGCAAAAAAAGTTTCTTAAAGAGATCACTAGAGGGCCACCAGGGAGCGCTTGACCGGCCGACCACTACCGCCTTCTATTTCTTGTCTACATTGTCATATATACATCCATGCGTCGTGCATCGATAAATACGCATTCTAAAAGAAGATAACAGCAATATACTACTTAGGTTAGAAGACATCTTATCTTAACCTAAAAAAAATATGTTATGACAGGATTAATTGAGTACACTGCCATCTATTGTCCCGAGTGTAAAATAAAAATCATTGTCACTACTGAGCCCATTTTACCGTTTTGTTTAATTACGTTATTTATACGTGTAAATATACGGAGTAGCATTAAATAAGTAAATTCAAATTGTTAAAAATATTAAAAAGGCTATAAACTGCACGTAAGAGGTTTAAAATCGTTGCTAAGTTTTGCACCACAACCTATGCTGCCATCTATTATCTTTTGATAAGAACTGAGAGTCTGTTGTACGAGATGGGACCCCATGGTATCATTGTCATTAGACAAACGCTGGTTTATACCATCATTTCAGATTCTAACAGAGCAGAAGGGACTTGTGTGAAATACAATCTTTTTTAGCTTTAGTTTTGTTTAGCTGCTTGACTGCGATCCCACTGGTAGTAAGCAGTAATGCAATCGTTGATGGTAAAGCGCGCTAGTTTATTAAGAGCCTATTCACTCTAGCCTTAAAGACACTTAAATTGTAGTCCGACGGTAACACCGCCGCTGGCTAATTGTTCCTGTCCCCCGATGTACGTGGTATAAAAGAAGAGGCGAAACGCTTCGTTCGGATCGATGGCCTACAAGTAGTAGTTCCGGATCTGGCTGTCTGTATGTGTGTGTTTAAATGATTGTGCACCCACGACACGGGAGTAATTCCAAGGGTGGGGAAGTCTTTAAAAAAAATAAAATGGTAGTTTCGCTGTGGTGTACCATTACATGTATAGCGAAATATAATTCGCGAATTTTCGCTTAATTTGCATTTCATTTTTTTTTTTTTATTAGCCGTTTATCCCATCTCATGCCCATTATAAGTACTAAAGTTGAAAACAATTATGTACTTACTTTTCTTCTTGACAGCTTTAAATATTTTCTTGTTCAAATAATCGCATATATCTCTGACACTACTCCCGGCGGTGTCGGTCGCTAGCTTGGAGACGTCATCATCTTCTACCTCGAACTCTTGGCGAATCTTATCGTTTATTAAATGCTTGAATAGCTCGATTCTTTCAGCCTAAAAGAAAGAAAAAAGTAAGGACTTAATAAACCGATATTAGCTTTCACAAAGGGCGATGGAAAGAGCTATGATCGCAGTTTCTCTGCACCATCGAATCCGAAATGATGAGATCTGCAGAAGAACCAAAGTCACCAACGAGTTGCCAAATTTAAGTGGCAGTGGGCGCAGCACATTGCTTGTAGAACTAATGGCCGATAGGGCAATAAGGTTCTGCAGCGGCGGCCACGTACCGGAAGACACAGCATAGGGAGGCCCACAACGAGGTGGACCGATGACTTGGTGAAGGTCGCGGGAAGCCGATGGATGCGAGCAGCACAAGACCGGTCATTGTGGAAAGCCTTGGGGAAAACCTTTGTCCAACAGTGAACCTCTATAGGTAAGCTGAGAAGAAGAAGAAGTAGGGGGCGCTCGAATCGAAATCGAATCAACGAAGAAGCTCTCAGAACACTATCCCTGGGTATACAGAATGAACCTAATATTGTATGCAATGAAAGTATGGATTATCTAAGTATGGATAAAAATAATGCTTTTCAAGAAACTTTTAATTAAGACATGGCACATTAATGGGTCCATAGACCTCTGACCAACCTTTATAATTCAAAAGTGCCTGAAATTGGGTTTATCCTACTAATATTTTATTGCGCAATTTTATGAGTATAGATGGATCTTCGTTACTCTTTCACCCAAAAGCTTCTCAAACCATCCATGTGTCAAATTTCATCGGATTTGGATGAAATTTGACACATGGATGGTTTATAAGCAAAATTAACATATAGGATGCATTTTATCCAGCGAAGCAGAGGTGGCATAGTGATAACGGCCGCGGCTTATAAGTTGTAGGTCGTAGGTTCGAAAAATGCTTTGACTTTGACTATATTTCCAATCATGTTTTCTGTCGTCGTTGTCGTCGTACAAAAATTAGATTTTTTGGGCAAAAGAAAACATGGGGGGTTTTTTGTTTTGCTCAAAAAGTCACATTTTATTTCATGAAAGCGCATTATGGTACCTTTTCTAACTCCGGCAAATCGAACTGAGCAGTAAATAGTGGTTTCCCGCTAAACTGCCGTAAAGTAGGATGTAGATCCTTCATACTCAGTGACGTCATCAGCACACACACACCAGCACAGGTCTGTAATAGGTGCTTTATTACTACTGCTAACCTGCGAAGAAAAACCTAAATATGAAAGAGTTCATCTAGAGTACACACACGGTGTATCATCATCATCATTTCAGCCGGAAGACGTTCACTGCTCGACATAGGCCTCCCCCAGGGATCTCCACGACGACCGTTCTAGCGCCTCCTGCATCCAGCGGGTTCTCGCGGTGTATCATCATCATCATCATCATCATCAACCTTTTTATCGTCCCACTGCTGGAAACAGGTCTCCTCTCATACAGAGAAGGATTGAGCGTAATCACCACGCTTGCTCAATGTGGGGTGGCGACTTAAGACTTAAAGTCCAGGTTTCCTCAAGATGGTTACCTTCACCTTTTCAATAAGTCATGGGTGTCCAAGATATACTTAGAAAGTACATATGACTTACAAAGTACATATACTTGCCTGACCTGGAATCGAACCCGCACACTCATACTTGAGAGGCTGGTGTTTTAACCACTAGGCCCACCACGTTATAAACCACATGAGTGCCAAATTTTGTCGTTCAAATATATACACAAACTTTCATATTTATGACATTGGTAGGAAGTAAGAATTGTTAATTAGTATAAGACCAGATTATTGTTTAATGATTGAATAATTGTTAACTAGCTGACCTGTGCGAAAAATTCGCACTATACTAACAGAACCGCTTGAGGGGAAAGAAAGTATGGAAAATGAAGGGGAAATCGTACAAAGTACAAAATGGTTTATTTATTTTATAAATAAATGGTGAAGCGGAATAATTTGAAAATAGTATTCCATGGTACCAGGGACGAATATCTGTCGATTGGTGGGTCGGACGTTCAGATTGGTTCGATAGAAAGAGAGAAAAAGGGAGAAAACGGTTTCAGACCCTTGGAGAAATAATATATGTTGATTGAAGTGATTGAATAATTGATGATTGAAGATTGTGTAATTGCTACGGCTACGACTACTACGATACCACCGCGGTGCTTGCCGTAAGCAGTTTAAAAGGACCCACAAGGTAATTGGGTAACACCCTATCAGTTAGTAGCAATGGGTTTCAATAACATTCATTGCGTTATTTACTTTGTTGGCAACACTCATTTTTCGAGAATATGCAGCAATGGGTTAGTTATGGGTTGCTTTAGAATTAATCAAATTGACAGTGTGTTATGCAATTAGGATGCTGGCCTAGTATTCGGCCAGTTCTTTGGCACCATCACCAACGTCCTTCAGTTCCTGTAAGGTGCAGCTGACAGGACAAGCAGGGCATAAGAGTCCCATCGTTTGTAGAACAGTGCCACATTTACACTCCAAGGCGGACTTTAATAAGTATTGAAAATATTCCTTTCACACAATTTTAAAAACATATAAAAATTCTTACACTCATATACGAAAAAAAAAAACGGGCGGTTTTGATTTTCATTCATCGTTAAAAAGATACAATAGGTACAAAAAAGGTTTCAATCGTTTATACACGGTACACGTTACTGACCGGTTTTAAAAATGCCGTGTTATTTAAAAAAGTACGTTCTAAATTCAAATTTTCATTTGATGCTCATTTTTACAGAAAACCCCTTTTTACATCGACTTTCATAACTTTTATTCAATTTTTATCGATTAATTTCATATCTTTGACTGTCAAAGCTTTATTTATTGCTGTTTGGCTGTATCAAAAATGGTAGATAAAGTGGTAAAAGCTACCAAAATTATCGCGCTGCTTGAAGAGGGTTGCAGCCAATGCTTCGTGGCTAGGAGGCGAAATGTTAGTCGGTCGACGGTCCAAAGAACCTGGCAACGATATCAGGAGACTGGTTCCGTCGAGAGAAGGCCTGGTTCAGGAAGAAAACCGTTTTCTTTGTGAGTCGCGCATTGAGAAATCACAAATCATCTTATGTTGATCTTAAGAACAACCTCCAAGAAGTAAGAAATGTGCATATTAGTCTATGGACGGTCAAGGGGAGGCTTCTCGTTGCCAATATACGCAGTCACCGCCCGGCCCGCGGCCCCGAATTGCTCGGTGAGCACCGAGTTTACAAGCTTTGATTCGCTAGAAATTGTGAATCATGGACTCAAGAAGATTGGAGTAGGGTTTTGTTCTCTGATGAAGCCAGGATATGTCTGTTCGGTGAAGGTCGACGTCGGCGAGTGCTAAGAAGGCAAGGAGAACGCTTTGCAGAGGCTTATTTTGAAGAAATCACACCTTATGTTTTGGGCAGGAATAAATTCAATCAAAAACGGCTCACTGACTGGGCATCGATACATAACGGAAGTTCTAATTCCTCATGTACTTCGTGTTTGTATTGGCCAGCTCGAAGCCAATCCCAAGACCTCAATCCCATTGAGCATGTCTGGGACGTTCTGAAACGGCGTGTGAGATCAGTACGACCGGCTCCGCAAACCATCAGAGAGCTGAAAAATGTGATTACTGCGGTGGGAATGTATTCCGAAAGCAAGT
The DNA here is from genome assembly GCA_017933935.1 of Sesamia nonagrioides. Taxonomy (NCBI): domain Eukaryota; kingdom Metazoa; phylum Arthropoda; class Insecta; order Lepidoptera; family Noctuidae; genus Sesamia; species Sesamia nonagrioides. The sequence continues at coordinate 19,081 of JADWQK010001018.1, read as the reverse complement.
ATCCGGGATATACTCGTTAGCATGCCCAGACGAATTCAAGCTGTGATTTGTCACACTCAATACTAAACATTTATCTGCTTTTACTTTATTACAGAAAAAAAAACATTGTTTTTTTTTTTAATTTTAACTTCATGAACATATGCAATACTAGCGAACATACACTACTCGTTAGTGTTAAGCTAGGTTCAGCTAGTATTTTTATATAAATACTAGCTGACCCGAAGAACTTTGTTCCGCCTTAAAGGCAATATCACATGATCTTATTTTTTACTTTTTAAATTAGGATAATTAGGGTAGCACAAAAGTGTAGGAGAAGTCAAAACAATGAAGCTCATCATCATCATCAACACCCTTTTTTTATCGTCCACCTGCTGGGCATATCTCTCTATCCTCTCATAAGAAGAAGGATTGAGCGTAATCACCACGCTTGCTCAATGCGGGTTGGCGAGACTTAAAAGTCCAGATTTCCTAAGACGTTATCTTCTTTTTATTTTTTTTGTTGGAATGGGAAATGATGTTTTCCAAATGTTTTTTTTTTCCATATTAATGTTTTCCTTCACCTTGTAACGGCTTGTAACATTTGATCATTAAATCACAATACATAGAAGAAATTTCAGTTTCTCTACTTTGTGGGGGTGCAAGGTATTCACATTCGATCCAGCCGTCCCTTGCTGTCCTCTCTAGCGACGCCCTAAGCCGAGGTTCGTACCCCACAGGGGGTGCCCTTAGTGCGTAGTCGCCTAATTTTAATTTAGTTTTAAGTGCCCCTGGCTGGAGGCTTTAATTTTAATTAAGGCATCCACAGGAAAGTCCGATTAAGTAGTTACGGTCTCCTAGTAGCCAACTACGAGATGCCACATCATAAAAAAAAAGTGCAAGGTACCAGGATAGCAGAAAAGTGTAGGAGAAGCCGAAACAATGAAGCTCATTCATCATTAAACCAGAACAATTACATGCAAGAACTTTTATTGTGCCTAGTTTGTAGAGGTGCAAGGTACCAGGGTAGCACAAAACTGTAGGAGAAGTTGAAATAACGTTTCCGAGATCACATGCTTTTTCAAGCAATCAGCGCCATCTGCCGGGCTGATTTGTGAATCTAAACCATCCATGGCGCCACTCAAACGCATACAGAAAAAATTATTTAAATCGGTCAAGCCGTTTAGGAGGAGTTCAATGACATACACACGTACAGCAGAATTATTTAAATAAAGATTTAAAAATGCTAAATTAATATGTAAATAATAATGTAGTTTATTTTCTCTCAATAAAGGTATAACTTGGTATATACATAATATACACGTACAAGTTACATGCAGATTCATAACCTTTGTAAAAACTGGAGTCTACCTATACTGTTACTTACTGCGGCCAATTCGCCTCGCACATGATCAGACACAGTTCCAATTTAAACTATGATTAAATAATATTAAGGCCGTTAATTGAACGCCGTTTAGTTATAAGGAACGGCTAATTAAACCACTTGGTAGCGATATGTAAACATTTTATTTCATTTCAGTGGTGTTTAAATACCCAATAATTTATTGCATTATGATGTTACATAATACCTAGTTCGCATATTAAAGTTTAGAATCAATTATGGACCCTGTCGGACACAGCAAAGTATTTTGTTACCAAATACTCTAATCCAAATAATAATAGTTAATAATAATGTATGTCTTCAACAAGGGCTAATACCTATTTATCAGTAGTAAAACTTAACCAATGTTTAAAAATAGTACCTACTCAACTAATTGTCAAAATGTGTTATAAGATCAATCTTTAGTTTATCTAATAATATAATATTAGTAATGGTCAAATAATTAACCAATAGTTAAAAAAACAACCGGTACTGACCATTAGATAATACTTAATTTCAAGAATCACTTTAAATGGATATTTAAAGAAACCTTTCTTTTGGGGTTCGTTCAATCGATTTTGACTTCTATTCCGTAAGCATAAAGACGGCACTAAAAGTGAATACAATCACACAAACAGTCACAAGAGCTAATTATCTACTGCAGTTGCCATTTGTCATGCCACTACGCAATAGAAGTCAAAACCGCTTGAACGGATTGTAAAAAGGGTTTGTTTAAATGTCTTATTTTGAATGGAGTTTACCTGGGTGGAGCTTGGCCCTGGTATACAAAAGAACTCCCTGGTAGCCTTTTGTTTAACGATCCATTGAATAGCAGAAAGAATTAGCAAATATTCGTCAGTGCACTTTGCTTCCGCGTCGGGTTTGGTTGTGTATAACCTATCTCCACTAGCGCTCTGCCTGCGACTTCGTCCGCGTGGGTTCGTACTTCTTATCATCTCTTCTTCGAAAACTAATGTAAGTACACGATCTTTATAGTTTATATTAGACTATTAAGTACTTCAGCCATCATTTTTAACTAAGATTTTTGTAATAAAGAATCTTCTAAGGCTTTCTAAGTTTCCAAGTAAAATTATTTACAACCCATTATCGAATATTAATGGAAGCAGGCAGTAAAAAGCACCCCTAAACCTGTGTTACCCTTTTCCACCCAGAAATATTTACATTTTTTAAAAACCCTAAATCACCAATTCCTTTAATGATAAGTAGCTTTTGTTTACAGCGTCACCCCATGTGGAGTTCGGAAATCATCCCACGAAAACGGATTATCGGGATAAAATGTTTTAATTCAGATTTTTCTAATTAATATGTATACCAAATTTTAACCAAATCCTATTAAAAGCTATGATTGAAATACTATCGTGAACTCATGCAAGCCTAGTAGATTTTGGTAAATACTGTTCAAACAATCATATGATTCGAAAAAAGAGGTAGCGTCGTCATGTAACGGCTTAAAGCCATTGTGAACGTCGTTAGTTATTGCTCTTTTCCATGGAAACAGTTTTTTTTTTTTTTGCAATAGAAGAGTATCGTCCGTTAAATTCAAATCACTATCCCATATCGGTGACACAAAACTTGTCAACAATGTAGTTAAAGTGATATCGAGGCGTCTAACGGTTCACGTATAGCATTTTTATACTCGTAGTATCTTCGAGATGAAATGTCGGATTATGAATTAAAACTATTTTTTTACTGTTGCGGTTGCAAGTTGTAGATCTAGGTTCGGACCCCGTCAGGCGCTATGCTATGTTTAAATTATTTCATCACCACTGCTCTCAAAAAAAACATCGTAACGTACGAAGGCAAAACTTCGATAACTTGTGGTATAGTCTACCAACCCGCACTGGGTCCTCGTGGTAGATTACTGTCCACTTTGTCTCACCGAGAGGAGTCCTATAAATTCCCAAGAAAGGGATCATTATAGGCCGATTATGTTACTGCTACACAATTGCTGTTGATCATAATCCTGTTTATTTAAGTATGAATTGATACTAATGTCACCAATATTGCGCTTTGTAACCTCTGTATATTTGTTCCGTGGTTTTGACTAAACATTACAACACATAAACTTTTATTGTAACTAAAACATGATCCTTCTCTGTATGAGAGGAGACCTGTGCCCAGCAGTGGGACGATAAAGGGTTGATGACGAAACCATGACATCAGGATATTACCCCTTTTTTTGTTCTGGATGGGAAAACATAAAATGACATCTCCCGCTCTGGGCGGAGCAGAAGGGCGTGTCAAACTTTTATTGACTAAAACAAAAGGGCTACCGTTTCTTTTTTAACCAACCCGCAACCCTCACCGAGGAGAAATCGGTCTTCGTGGACCCCGTGACGATGTGTTGACATCTCTTTGAGGTCTGGCCGGGCCTGGTCCTTGCGGCAAGTCCGCTTCTACGGTGGTCGAGAGTTCGGTATTGTGCCCCGACCAGGGTGTCTCCTGCGGCTGCTAGACGCGTGAGGGTGCTGGGACTCCCTCACGCGCTCCGCCTCCTCTTTTCCTAGCATCACTGCTTCGTAGAGGGAGGTGAAGGCCTGCCATGCACTCTCGCTCCGGACCATGGCCAAGACCAAGGCCGGACGCGAGAGATCGCCGCCGATCGCCGCCACGAGGACACGGCGATGCTCTACCCAAGCCAGGCAGACCTCCACCGTGTGCTCCACCGTGTCCTGAGAGGGATCCCACAGTGGTGACACCTTGGCTAGATATTACCCATTAGCGACTTTTTATGTGTAATGAGTATTTCAATCATTTAGTAGGTACATAACTGTTAGGTTTCCGTTCCCAATGGGTTAAAATGTGACCTATTACAAAGACTTAGCTGTTCGTTTGTCTATCACCAGGCTTTATCTCATGAACTTTGACAGCTAAACAGTTGATATATTCCTGTGGCCACTATAACTTTTGTTTTGTGTTGATTTTTTTTTTTTTTTTTGTATTAATTCTAATCCTAATTTCAAATCCGCGGATAAACTCGGTGACGGTTAACACTATAGAAATGAAATTTGGTATCAATATCAATTACGCTTTCTGCGCGCTCATCAATCACGCTACTTTCTATTTCAAAAATCCTTACCTCTGATAATAAGCAATATCCTGAGGCGAAGCCCCTTCCATATTCGGCGGTACCAGCGCGTCCACATCATCACATATCAGGACAGCCGGGCTATGTTCCTGACACATCAGGATGGCCTTCCCCAGCACTTCTGGAATGTCCTTACGACCTCTGAGTGACCGACACTGGAGAATGTGAGACCAAACTGTCAGCTCCTTTTGGATTATTTGGCAGAACGAGGACTTTCCTGTGCCGCTTAGACCTGTGAATGGGAGGAGATCTTTTATGTTTGTTGTGATCTCTGAGAATTTATTTATAGAGGTTGTCCTAAACAGCATAATATGCTAATTATGGCACTATCCTTATAAGAATATTAATTACCAGCTTTTGCTCACGACTTTGTTCATGTATTTCTTAATTTTACATAAATTAATATTATATTTAGTTTTAACAAAAATAATGTTAACCTTGTATAAGTTAAAACAAGAAGAAGAGAAGCAAAATAGTAACCTACCAGTAATTAAAACATTGCTCTTAATTTCCGAAGCACCCTTAAAAGTGGCCTCTCTATGTATCTCAAAGTTAACATGTGACAAAACTTTTTCAACCAAAGACTCCACAGATTTCATTGTTCTACAAATATTCTTATAATCATAATCCATCTTCGATATCACCGGCTTTGGTAGTACCATGTCTGTATCTTTCAAGCATTTAGCAGAAATAGTACAATTTCTAAATGACTCCGAATTCAACATGGTGAACTTTAATTTCTCTGGTTTTAACTTAAATTGTATATAGCCAGTACTAATTTCAGTATTCTGTTTTATCAATCCATTATTGATAAGAAACTTTTTGCCAGAATGTGTGCTGCTAATGACACAGTTCTTGAAGCTCTCTATGACATCCTGTTCAGACTGTTTTTGGTCTGAGTATGTCACTATATCTATGTGATCCGGTTGGTCTATGCTGTCTCCTATTAGAGTAAAAATTATTCTCATTCCATTCTCAATACTAATTATGACATTCAAAGTCTTTGGTATAAGTACTGTTGGTATGTTTCGGTTGTGCACTTCTCGGCACAAACTCCTGTAAATCACAGAGTCTATTGGCACGATTTCTACACAAACATCATTGATTATATTATTGTTCTCACTGTCGTCATCATTTTCAATTAGTATAGATGGTATATTTGTCATAGTAGACAAAATTATAGTCAAATCTTTATACTTTTCTTCAATAAAATCTTCATGGATAAACACCGTGTAGGGATGCATCAAGTGTTTTTTACCATCACTGTCAATAGGGACCGCTCTTAGAACCAACTTTTTTGGTACATTCAAATACGGGGCCAGCATTCCTTTGTTTATAGTGCCAATGTTCTTAAAATGTTCGGTTTCTTTAGGAGCATTGATAGTTTGAATTGGGTATTTGTGTATGCTGTTAAAAGCATCGATTTTCACTATAATTTGGCTGTGATTGACTAGAATACCTGTCTGTTTTGGTGTAAAAACTATTGGAAGTGACGACGATATCCAAACTACTGTCTTCTGATTGGCTACTACCAGACGTAACTGATCAAGTATCCGCATTTGTAGTAGTTCTGTATTGTGTTCCTGTAAATAAATTATGTATTAACAACAATTACAATGTACAAACAATTTAATAGAGTTTTACCATCCTAAACTTCAAAATCTTAATAAAGCAATTCCAAGATCTACTCTATATTATCTGCCCTACTATGTTAGCGTCAGCTTCATGCCTAACTGGAATCCCATTATCTAATATGCTTATATGTGCGGATATATGTGATTTAAATTTTGCTTGGTGGTGTGGTAGGCCAGCGGACCCCGGGCCAAAACATCGGCCATCGGCAGAAGATACCATCCACTAGATAAACAATTTCTTGTGTTCCAACATGATGTCTGGTGAAGCTCTACAGAGGACAGGTCGGAGCAGTTGTCTTGCGATGTGTGGCGGGCACGATGCGCTAAATGTTGTTGTGTCGGGAGTTTGGTCGTATTGTTGGGTTTAACATTGCATCACCTCGCTCAACTGCCGTCTATCTCCCTATTCACTCACCTTTTATGAGTGAATAGGCTCTTAATAAAGTGGCACGCTTTACGATCAACTGCTTACCATCAGGCGGGATTGCGGTCAAGCATTAGTTTATAATTATAAAAAAAAAGTCTGACTACTAATTTATCACCACACTTGTCAGTCTCCTATTGTGTTGTGGGGTATACAATATGTAAAGAAAACCCTGTCCGATCCGTGAAGGTATTGTTAGGTATTGATAACTGATTCTACTAATGCCTACAAAACCTGGCTAACTTAAAAAAAAATACCCCCTAAAAAATAACTTAAATAAAATAAATAGGTAATTTCATGGCAACACAGGCAAAGGTCATGAGCTCAGTTGACCTCATGCATGTAGGTATACTAGGTATAGGTAGTTTATCCACATTTATCGACTCTCGAAAGAAACAATGATACTTAGGCAGCTCGTGAAAAGAACTTTTTTTAAGTAGGAAGGTCGTCTGGCTCTCCGAATGTATCATTTCATTCGATGAGCACAATAGCTGTGGCGGAGATGTTGTTCCATATTTCGTTCACTAAGAACGATACAGGCCTGGCACCGTCGCACGAGATTAGCATGGACATGCACACAAATAAAAATCAAGTGGTGTCAAATCCGCGGTGGCCACAGTTGGTCCACTCCTACCAATCCACTGCTCACTAGTATACACGGAATAGTCTACACGGCAGCAGTGTTTACGCGCGACTGATAATTTTAAGTAAAAGTGATTTTTATTTTATAAAAATAGGTACCTACGCGGCTGGTCTCGCGGCATGCTTTGAGTAAATAGAGATGTGTAAGTAATGAAAATATTGATTTTTCAATCGATACCACACAGGGTACGATTTACTCGTCTAATTTTCTCATTCTCGATTCAACATCGCATGAAATTGTTTAGAACTTTTACGAAACTCAAATTAGCTAGGTACACTGCTGTAAATGAAAATCATGTCAAAGTTTTAATTTCAGTTTCTGTCTCAAAACTTTACTAAAATTCGGTTTTATAAGTCCATCTCGTTTCTGTTTACTAATACTTGTGTTATAATAATGTTATTAGTATTAGTAGTTTAGTAGTTTGAATGTTGTGCATACCTATAAGTGATGTATTTATTACACAAAACTGAAGACCTGTGATTGCTTTTAATACCACTATTATTGTAAATATGTTGTTGGTGTGCCATAATAAATAAATAAATAAATTAGTAATTAATCGATAAACAAACAAAAGTATTTTTACCATTGGGTAATCTGTGTTTGTGTGTTCTGTGTGACAAAGCTCATCGCGCGACGCCGCCAAAGAAATAAATAATCTAACAAAATAATGAAAGGAAAGCCGACAGTTATACTGCCTAAAATGGTGTTGTAATTTTTTTTAAAAGACCAAATTTTGGGGAAGTTAGTGTAAATTCGCAGAATAAAAAAATATTATTACTATGATGATTATGCAAAATTTCAAATTTTATTTGGTCATATGATTGCCTAACCTTTATTATCCTTATAGGTCGGACATGGTTTTCTTTCCATATTGTACATACAAAAAATTAAAATTAGTGGGTGCAGTAAAACAAATGCCCAATTTACCAATATCTCCTGATCATCAGGACTATCAGTCTCCACATATAGCTCTTCCAGCACCTTTACATCAGCATATGGAGACACAAATACATCTGCTCCCTCCTCTAGCCCCACCATACGGCTGTATATAGGGTTGCAGGCAATGTGGCCCTCTGAAACACCACCATTGAATACCGCCCATAATAGGATCTGCTTGTCTCGGCATAGTACTTGTACGCATTGAGTCTGGAATGAGTGAATTCAAGAAAAAAACTAAAGTTTGATTAAAAAAAAATTTGGGCTATGATGTATTTTGTGTTTGTGTGTTTAGGTTAACCAAAGTAGAACTAAAAGTTAATAACTCAATTAAGTTATCTTATGCTGCATATTAAAAAAAAAACTGTAATTTAGTTTTTGCAATGATCTTATAATATTTTAAGAATAGCTCAATATCAGAAAATTAAAAGTCAAAGTCTTCATATTTAAGGTATGAGTTTATGTATGGTGTTTTAACCAAGGCCTATGTTATATTATATTATTAAAGTATGAATAAACGTATAACAGTAGGACATGTATTCCAAGCACTACATTGCTAGAACAAAAGTAATGGAAACAAAGGATATATTTGCAATTTTGCATAGATGTAAACAACATTCTAACCTCAATCATTAACATTATTTAACTAATTAATGAGTTTCACATCTTTATAACAAGGTCAAGGTTTTCAAATCTACTCATTAAATTGTCTTAAGACTCACCTGTTCATTGTTTGTGCTGTACTTTGGACTGATATACGCGAAGCAAGTTTTTTCATGGGTAAACGTTACTTTCAGCTTTACTCCACCCAACATTTTTATTTCATGCACTGTAGTACTTACATGAGGTATTTTGAGTTTTAGGTTCAATTATTTTGCTATCATCTTAATAATATTTTATTAAAAATAAAAACTCAAAACAGAGAGTTCAGAAGATGACCACAACTTATCAATCGCGTTTCGAAACAATGTTACTTTATTGAGCATCATAATCGCAGTATTTATTTGATTTTAGATAAAGTACGTACAAGGATAAAATTAAGAACAAGATTAATTTAACTCAAATAACTAATTAACTTCAAATATAATTATGTACATACGACCTACTTACCCATAATCATAATGTATTTACACTAGGATTTTAAATAGGTCAGTTTATTCTTAAAAACAATAAAATATTGTATGCTAAAAATTCAATTCTGTAAATAACTGAAACGTTTTAGAAATTTTGGTATTTTGACGTTTACGTTTCAATAATCCTAACGATTATTTCAGCAATTCAACTTTTTTAAATTAATTTTGTGTGGGATTTCATTACAAAAACACTACAAAACTGTATCCCTCAATTGGATATGCAAATCACATTACCCCTTTCTTAAAAAAACCTCGGGGTGGAACCCAGGATGTTAGAAAGACCCCCAATGTGCAAACACACGTCCTTACAAACATGAAATCAACGAGATAGGCTTTCCTATATATATAAAGTACTCTGTGAGATAGGCAAGCGTTTTGGTATAAACCTCAAAAAAAGAACTACATATAAGCTTATATTATAATTTATAAACTACCATACAAAAGAAAATCCCTATTATATCACAGCACAGTCATAATTATAACGTTTTGAATAACAGTGGTAACAAAGGTAGAACGGAACGTAAATTCGCATCCTCCCTCCCCATTGGTTTACTGCGTTGAACGGGGTTGGACCAATCAAATTTCAAAGTAGTTCTCTCAACGGTTTTCGAAGACGTTTCATCAGTCCGGTGTCTTGTTCAATGTATCTTTAAAATTTAGATAAAAACTATCATTTTGAAATTAATATCGGCCCGTGCAAGTTTTAAAAGTAATTCCAATTCAATCAAAACGGCTACCACCGTTTAATAAAATGTGAGTACAAAAAGAACGTTAGTTAACCGTTTGACGCTGTGTCGATGTTCGCTTGTTTTGCCTCCATTTTCAGTCGTTACACTTGACGATTTTGAAACGCTTGTTTACGTTTACATCATAAATCATAGATGAGGAACCGTTATATGATTTTTAATTTGTGTGATTTTACCACGTTAATGAGTGCACGTGATAATTGTGGGGTTGTTTCAGTTCCTCCGTAATGGCGCCAACTAGGTTGGCATCGAAGCCAATCGGCGTCAATGAGAACTTGAACGGTTTACTGGGGCATGGAATTACGACAAGGAGTAAGCAGTTAGCTTCTCTGAAGACTCACAAGGATATTTTGAAAGTTCCAAGTAAGAGGAAAGCTGACAGCCCTTTGAAAGATGCTACGGCCAAGCGGGCGGCGTTTGGGGACATCACGAACGCTTTCAACAAGAGCGGTGCGCCTCAGGACAAGGACAAAGTCATGGGGCTGAAGAAGGTTACTGTGGAGAGCAAAATGCTGCCAACTGTTAAGGTATCATTAAATTTTTTATCTATTATCAGTAGAGGGTACTTTACCCCTTGAATTCAAGTTTTAAGGCCGTCTACGAAGGTGTTAAGTCGTTCGAATACATGTGGCCTAATTTTTTGATAATAACAATAGAAATTGCAAGTGTAATATGGGTCAATGAACTTTCCCTCCAAAATTTTTTGCTAGCTAAATATGTCATTTTAATTTGGTAATTGATTATTTTTGTTTAGTAATTATATATCTACTTATGTAAAGCTTCCTCGGTATTTACAGTAAATCAATGTGACACACATTGATTTACTGAATAACTAATACAACAGCAAATAGGGCCAAGGTCAACCAAATGTACAGAGATAACAGTTTTAAAAATTTAAACTTTATCATTATCATAACTAATATAACTGTGTTTACAAAACACTGCTTTTATTTAGTTTTTTGTACATGAAAGAGAACTTCTTAAAAGTTTTCTTTTACCACTTAATTAAAAAAACTACATTTTAACTCGAATTACAATCATTATCAATTTTTCACATCAGATTTTTCTTTAAAAAACAACAGTTTCCTTACCATATCCTTATGTTAAACAATATTAACAAAGTCTTTTACTTCTAGAGCATCAAACCACAGACAACCATATTGAATGGTAAGTCGTCCAAAGCCAAGACACTGCAGAAAGTGGCCACAAATGCCATTGATGCAGTTCAGAAGCACTTTGCTAAGGACACTGTAAAGCCGGTGGCTACAAGGGCACAGAATGGCATCCTCAAGAATATTATGGAGAAGAAAGACAAGAGCCTCAATCAGAACTCTGGGAAGTCTTCAAGGAGTGATGTGTCTGAACCATCACTCTATATGACAGCTTTAGAAAATATGTTAGTACTTTGTTTATTACATTTTATAATTCTTGATACCCTTCTGCCTTCTTTGCGTTAGATTGTCGTGATAACCTGAAGCTGTGCATAACATTTCCTTGGTGACTACAAGGTTTGATTTGTTGAGAGTCTAGTTTTGGCAACAGTTTCTTACGGTATGCTACCTAGCAGCTGATGGCACAGCAGCTTTAAATGTGCTGTAACTGTTATCATGAGGCCTTATGTCCTTCCGTATGTTTTTACGCCATTATTATCTTTACTACTGTCACTTCAATGCTTTTACTTAACCTGGCATTTGTGATACAAACTGGGTTTGTTCATATTTACTTATATTGTTATTCAAATAACAAATTCTTACTATAATACCCCTTTTGTTATAATACCAGAAGGCGGTATCCATACTAATATTATAAATGCGAAAGTAACTCTGTCTGTCTGTTACGCTTTCCCGCTTAAACCTCTCAACCGATTTTGATGAAATTTGGCACAGACAATCTTTAGACCCTGAGAAAGAATATAGGCTACCTTTTATCCCGGAAAAATTTGATATTCCCGAGGGAAATCTAAAAAGCGCGATATAACCGAACACCACGCGGGCGAAGCCGCGGGCGGAAAGCTAGTTGTTATATATTTTCTAATTTTAATAGGCAGACCTTTCCCTCATTACATTTACCTGTATTTGATTTATAAAACTGTCCAGTTTTACCTACATTTCTTGTGTACATATACACACACTTCACTTCACATCTGTTTACTTTTAGAACAAGCACCAAATACTAGCTTCTTTTCCTATGATGATGTATTTTCTGTGACCTAGATGTTCTTCAACCTTAATTAAATGTCCCACTTGCCAAAATTTTTCAATTACATCATGGTGATGTATTTCTCAATATAGACAGTAACACAAATTATAATCAAGTATTCAATACCTAATGCTAAGTTCATCATCGTCCCACATGTGGAGTGGCAAGAGGAGGCAAAACGCCGGGGCATAACTCCACTGCTGATCTCACGGCGACATGGAGAGTGCGATTGTCGCAACCCAGTGCTGGGCACGCCACAATAGCGGCGGTAAGTCCCTTCTTTGAGGAGTGGCTAGAGAGGCGTCACGGTGCCCTCCCTTACCTTACCTTCCGCCTGACGCAGGTCCTTACGGTACACGGTTGGTCCGGGAGGTTCCTGTTCCGGATAAGGCGGGAGGAAACGCCAGGGTGTCACCAATGTGTGGATCGCCCTGAGAACACGGTGGAGCATACGGTGGTCTGTCCGGCTTGGGTAAGGCACCGCCGTGTCCTCGTGGCGGCGATCTCTTTGTCGGCCCAGGCCATCTTCCGTAGCGAGAGTACATGGCAGGCCGTCACCTGCTTCTGCGAAGCAGTAATGCTGGCAAAGGAGGAGGCGAAGTGCGTGAGGGGGCGGCAAACCCAGCGCCCTCACGCCACTAGCCGCCGCAGGAGACGCCCTGGTCGGGAGACGACATCGAATTCCAAGCCACAGTAGGCGCGGGCCTGCGGGCGGTCAGCAGTGGGCAGCTCGCCGCCCGGTAAGGACCAGGCCCGAGTCGACGGCACGTTGTGTTTCACGCGCGCCTAAAAGAGATGTCAGCACATCGTGACAGGGTCCACGAAGACCGATGCCTCCTGGGTCAGGGTTGCGGGTTGGTTAAAAAAGAAATCGTGCTCCTGGCGCATAGGCAAGAAACACGGGTAGGTTTTAGTCAGTAAAAGTCTGACACGCCGTTCCGCTTCGCCCAGAGCGGGAGAGATCATTTGATGATTTCCCATTCCAACAAAAAAAAAACAGGATCTGTCTAGCCTATTTCTGACTATGTTGTGTTCTGCTCTGGTTGTGGTTAGAATCAGTGACTACTGTATGTAAAATACTGGAATTCAACTGAATCTAATCAAGACTGGAGCAGACCTCAACATAGTCAGAAATAGGATAGGCAGATAATGATGAACTTAGCAGGCAAGTTATTAGGCAGACTGCCTATGTGACCTCCACAACCCAGTTACTGGGTAATCAGTCAACTGGTTGTCAGAAATTTCAGGATCCTGACTGCCCGCAACAACTGCTTATTCATAACAAGCTTTCCGCCCGCGGCTTCGCCAACGTGGAATTCGGTTATATCACGCTTTTAAGATTTCCCTCGGGAATATCAATTTTTTCGGAATAAAAATTACCCTGTTATTTAATCCGGACTTCTAACTTTACGTCAGCAAAGTTTCAAAGCAATCTGTTTGGTAGTTACGGCGTGAAAGCGGAAGAAACAAACTCACTTTCCGATTTATAATATTAGAATATTAGTAGGGATTGACATATTTTATTTATTAATCTAAATTTCAATATTACCTTTGCTTGGTTTCCAAATTAAAAAGATTACTTTCCACTAGCTGCCTGAGGAAACAGTGGCGAGCGTGCTTAAATTTTATTTCTTTCTCATTAGCAGCCCTGCAGAAGTCTCAAAGGAGGAGTACAAGGCAATTAGTGAGAAGCTAGACAAGGTAAACCTTGATGACACAGTCCATTCTCTGGACGAAGAGACTGAAGTGCCTCACAAGCCACCCTCTGATGTTATTGACTTCGACAAGGAGAACTGGAATGACCCTTACCAGGTCTCAAACTATGCTATGGATATATTTAACTATTTAAAGAGCCGAGAAGTAAGTATAGTTTTCTTATGGATTTGAAAATTTTGTAGTCAGTTGTACCTTGCTTAATGTTGTTATTAAGAATAAGAAATTTTATTTGCTCAAATATGTGTATATAGCTGATATGCACTACAGAATTAACCCATGCATGTAGGTTCTTGAGTAAGAGTGGCTCACGGCATGTCTGCCATTTCTCATGGTGTGCAAATATTTTAAGTACATACATAATTATTACAATAAAATCGATGCCTTCTAAATTTTACACTTATCCATTAGTTCTCGATCACAACTTAAAAAATTTCTTGAATTCAAACATTTACATTACATAATTAAAATACAATTACAAGAATATTTAACAAAAAATATAACTTATTTACCATGTCCGATATTCAAATTAAATAAATTAACAATATTGTGTCTATGTACTATTACAAAATAAATTGTGAAGCAATTTTTATCTACATAATATTCATGTTTTAGTTAATCCAGTGATTACTGAATTTTAGATTTTGATTGATTTTCATGAATATGTAAGACTGGAAATTGTTACAGCTAAATAGTAACGAGACTAGTGACAGATAAGCCTCCGTGGCGTAGCGGTAGCAAACGCGGCCGCTGCTCAAGGAGGCGCGGGTTCGATTCCCGCGCAGTGCAAATATTTGTAATTTTGTATGCTTGAATATGAATATTTGTACCGGTCTGGTCCTGCCTCGAAAAGCACGTTAAGCCGTTAGTCCCGGTTGTCATACGAACATCTAATGGCAGTCGTTAAGGGTTATTGGAGCACTCAAAAGTCTAACAATTGATCTAACTGCAATGCTTAGATACCGCCTTCGGGTTAAATATTGAAGTTTAGCCAAAATCAGCAGTTAGACTGGTAAAGCGGACCCCAGACTCCCAACGCTGAGAAAGCTTTGGATGGACTGGGTTTAACGCTGAGATGATGACGATGAGTAACGAGACTAGTGATAAAGGCTACACCTAAGTAAGACTGAGAGTCTTTTTACGATTTTTCTTCGAGACTGAGACTGAAATTCCTTCTTGAGTTGCAGTTCTGAACCTATGTGTGAAAATTATGTACTTTAAAAAAGCATTGCAAAAAAAGGGTCGATTGCGCATGTATCAGCGTGATTATTTATTCAGGTGTAGAAATTACGACGACGTGCCCTACCAATAAATCTAACTCATCATTATAGCGTCTTTTCCCCATCGACGATTACCTGCAACGGATGAAAGGACTCACTTCTTGGATGCGGGCACTACTAGTGGACTGGATGGTGGAGGTTCAGGAGAGCTTCGAGCTCAACCACGAGACTCTATACCTGGCTGTGAAACTAGTAGACCTGTTTCTCACGCGGTCTAGCAAGACACAGCCTGAGAAGGATCATCTGACGAAGGAAGAACTGCAGTTGCTCGGAGCTTCTGCATTGTTTATTGCTTCTAAGTTTGACGTGAGTAAACTTGTTGAAATTTCGAAAATCAAATTTGATAGTACTACTTTTTTTTTACCTGTGATAGTATGCTATAATGGTGAACTTTATGGCTCTCTAGTTAATAGTTTAACATGATCTTACACCTAACAATTTACTATTATATTGTGAATACAATGACTACATTATTATATATATATATGTAGTCATTGTATTATATATATATATATATATATATACTTTCAATCTGCAAGCCCAAGGCATATAATCCTACTAATATTATAAATGCGATCGTTTGTGTGCACATATTAGGGTAGGTCACCTAATATGTGAACCCAATAAAAATAATTCTTATGTTAGTAGGAACTAGCATAGAAAATATTATGGTAATGAGATAGCATCTTCTGCATCCGGATCAGTCTTAACTTTTGAAAAATAGAAAAAAAAATCTTGACATAGGATTAATGTAAATCCCTGGAGCTGTATTAGGGAGGCTCTGAAATACCATTGGGTGCCTCCTTACCTCCGCCGCATAGTAGGGGCTTATTTGGAAGACAGGTGCGTCATCTATCCGGGACGTGACGGTGCCGGTCGGCACCAAATGTCGTGCGGTGTTCCACAGAGATCGGTCTTGGGGTCTCGCCTGGGTGTCGAGAGGCGAACCCCCGTCGGGCGCCGACTTGACGTGTTATGCGGACGACACGCTTGTCACTGCCCGTGGGAGCTCGCATAGGGAAGCGACGTTGGTAGCCACGGCTGCGGTGTCACACAGGTGGTGAACCGCATCCGGCGCCTGGGCCTGGAGGTGGCCCTTGACAAGTCGGAGGCCATAATATTTCATGGCCCCCAGCGTGCGCCAGCGCCGCCATCACATATCGTGGTCAGCGGGGCCCAGATAGCTGTAGAGTCGAGTGAAGTATCTGGGATTGGTGCTCGACAGCCGTTGGGAATTCTGGCCTCACTTCCGGCGGCTGGCGCCCAAGCTGATGGGTGCGGCACGCGCGCTATCAACGTTGCTTCCCAACATGGGGGCACGAGCGCCGCCTGTAGGCGGTTGTACGTGAGAATCGTGCGGTCCATGGCCCTGTGTGAGCGATGGACCTGACGGCCGGAACTCTCGCCATTCTGCGTAAACCGCAGAGGGCGATGGCCGTCAGAGTCGTCCGCGGGAATCGCAAGATTTACGAGGCGGCTTGCGTCCTAGCCAGATCCCCGCCTTGGGACCTAGATGCGAAAGTACTCTAGTAGTACACTCGAGCTGCGCCGAGAGGAGCTCCGTCAGGTCCTGGTGGCGGACTGGCGACAGAAGCTTATGCGCCCTACCTCCGGCCTCGCTACCGTCGAGGCGATCCGGCCAGTACTCGACGACTGGCTCGTGAGGAGGCACGGCTCCCTGTCGTTCAGGGGACGCAGGTACTGTCGGGGCATGGCTGCTGCGGCAAGTACCTGCGACGCATAGACAGGGAGCCGGACGCTCGGTGCCACCACTGCGTCCAATGCGGGAAGGAGACGGCGCAGCACACGCTCTCCGCTGTGTGGCTTGGGAGGAGCAGCGCCGTGTCCTCACGAATGAAGTAGGAGGCGACCTGACGCTGCTGGCAGTAGTGCGGAGGACGGTCGGTAGCGCAAACTCGTGGGACGCGGTTGTGTCTTCAGCTTCGTTCTGCGACATCATGTCCTCGCAGAAGGAAGCTGCGGAACGGGAGAGGGAGATCTCAACTCCCTTCTTGGGCCGCAGAAGGCGCACCGGGCGCCGAGGAAGGGCGGATGACGCCCTCTTCCGGCCGCCATGAATGGGTCCAGGGGCGAGGGACACTGGGGAGTCCCTCCCCCCATTTTCGTTGGACTCCGAGGCGTTGGCGCGAAATATTGGACACTTAAAAGCTTTTCGAGTACGATTCATTTTAAAAATCAGAGCAGTACATCTTGTATCAAAATAGTTCAACTAAAAGTCTAAATGAATCACGAAACATCAGCCTTTTAAATTAAAATATCGAATTTAAACCTGATCCGGAGTCAGTTATACTACACCCGATTGCAATAATATTTTATATACGTCATACCAGCATCAAATGATAACTAATTATCGCAATTAGTACTTAATGAATATTCCGATAAAAGTTTTTTGATCCGCCATAGTATGTCTGGATGTTTGTTATTGTTTCACGCAAAAACTCCTGAACGAATTTGCGTGTAGATAGGTGGTTCATAACCAAGATTAAGATATATTATCTCAATATTCCCACGGGTTAAAATTTAAGTTGGTGAAACCGCAGAGCTCGGTTATTTTTTAAGTTTGATTAAAACCTCAGATTGTGTTTGAAACAGTGTTACTGTAAAAAAAACTAACTTTTTTCTAAACAAAGTTTAAGAATGGCTGAACAACCGAAATGTCCTTCCTTAGGTATTGTTTGTAGAATTATTGAGCCGCTCCAGTATTGAGTGAGTCTAGTCCCTATTCTGAATATCTGAGATAATGTCATTCTTATTAAATATCGACTACTGTACTAAGTAATGTGTAAATGATTCGAAACATTTATATGTACAGGAGCGTATCCCCCCTCTGGTCGACGATTTCCTGTACATCTGCGACGGTGCGTACACGCTGAGCCAACTGCTAAAGATGGAGATGAACATCCTGCGCGTCGTGGACTTCGATCTTGGCATCCCACTGTCCTACCGCTTCCTCAGGAGATACGCTAGGGTGAGAACCACATTTAGCACTGCAGACAAGAGAGAAAAAAGCTACTATGAACTTCACATCTCCAGTGTCCCGCATTCAAAATATGGTTAAGTTGGGTCATATTTCAAGGAGTTGATTAAACAAGATTTCAGCTACCAAAACCTACTTCGGCAGTATCATGACGCAGCTAACTTTAGGTTAGAGTTGTACTTATAGCCAAAGTTTTATTTCAATTTCACCACAGAAATATGTTTTAGACTTTAGATCAAAACATCTCCAACAGCGTGGTATTCTGAGGTTCCATTTTGGTGCTGCCAAGAAACAATTAGCAAGGAAGATTAATTATCCTTATTTATGAGTTGAATATTTATTTAAAAAAAAACTGCTTTTCATGCATCTTTTATTTATTGTGTTGTCGTGTCTCCAGTGCGCAAGAGTGTCGATGCCGACGCTGACCCTGGCGCGCTTTGTGCTAGAGCAGTGCCTGCTCGAGTACAGCTTGCTGGAGTACTCTGACAGCAAGATGGCCGCCGCCGCGCTATACCTCGCCTTAAGAATGAAGTCCATCGGAGAGTGGACGCCTACCCTACAGTATTACACAGGTAGGGATTTTATCTCTATATTATGTAGACTAGGGTTGTAACGGAGCTTCGCCTCCGCTTCCGTTACTGCGGAAGTTCCGCATGAAATCGTATCTTCGCATCCGCCTCCGCCTCCGCAAAATTTTTGCAGAGTTATAACGGAGGTTTATTTACGTATTTATAAAATAAATAACGCGCAAGCTGCGACGCTCGACAACCGTCCGGCCGCGTTTGAGCGCGAAATGGTCGAGAATCAACTAGTGCGAGGCGGGAATGCGGCAAACACAATTTGTTTCTCCTTAAAGGGGAATGCCAAGTCGCCATAGTAATTTAGGCCCACTGTGTACACAAATTTTAA
>JADWQK010000480.1:0-18945 GCA_017933935.1 Sesamia nonagrioides | reverse complement strand
TATATTTGAAAATATTATGTATGTTCATAAAAATATCTAGAATTTTAAGAAAATAAGCGATATTCATAATATAAATACCAGGAACAAACACAATCTTGCTTTACATCACACTCGTCTCCACAGAGTAGGCAACTCGTTCATGGGTCAATGTATACACTTTTACAACAAGCTTCCCATGGACATTCGAAACTTACCCATTAAACGATTTAAGAACCATATAAAGGCAAAACTTTGCAAAAAAGGGGTATTATAAAATCACAGATTATTTAGAAGACAAAAAATCTTGGGACTGAGCTGCTCGCTCTGTTAAGCATTGTTAATAAGCAATATGCGTAATTATAAGGTAAATTATATAAACATTTTCATTTTTAATGTCAGGACTTGAAAAAAGACGATGATCCCTGAGTTTGTTTCGGCTATTTCTTCTCAGAGGTAGTCAGTTAGGAAATGCCGGCTTCATCTAGTTAAAAAAATATAAAAAAAAATAAACATCACGTGTAAAAGTGATCAGTGATCCTACTTGCTTAATAAACGATTTCATTTCATTTTCATTTCACTGTGTCACGCAAATTGTTCCAGTCCTTCGATGTACGCTGTATAAAAGACGAGGCGAAACGCTTCGTCCGGATCGTAGCGGCACACTCTCAAATGATTTTATATAAATACTGTGGTAGTGGTGTCAGCAGCGTCAGGGTGGATACTCGCCGGACGACGACGGGCACATACACAGTATCCCCACTTGATTTTAAAATATCCTTATTAAAAAGTGCATTTGTTTATTAAGCATATCAATATAATTGTTTTACATTTCCTAAAATTAGGAAAACACAAAAATTATTTAGCTAAGTACTGAACTACAATTTTAATTTCTAGCCTACTTTGCCGTCAACGATTGCATCACTGCTTACCATCAGGCAGGGTTGTGGTCAAGCATTAGTTTATAATTATTAAAAAAAAACTTTAACAATTCAGTTCACAGTCAGTTAAATGATGTTTTTCTTGTTAGAACTGTTAACTACAAATACAGTCATGTTGGTTTTAGTAATAAATTGTACAATTGTACATACAATACATACCTCCTTTATGGAGTCGTGCGCAAACGTGTCTCTATTCAAATTCTATTAAATTCCAATTCAATTTAGAAACCTTTGTGTCGCACTAGGTCGTGTTCGAATGTGCGACCGCGACCCGTCACCGGCCTCAGCGGGCGGTGGGACGTGATCACTGATATTTAAATATTTCGCTCATGATTACCCGCAATTTATAAGCCGAAAACGCCCGCCGTAGTGAAAACAGGAACCTTGTGGGAAGCTTACATGGCGCACTATTAATTGTGGACGAACAGCTGACGCGCGGCTAATGAGCGCGATGTCACGTCATTATACGCGCCCAATATGGCGGCGTGCCCGCCGTATGAGTCTGCATGACTACGACCGACTTCAATATGAGTTATGATGACGTCTATTTACAGTATAAATTACATTTGCTGCGCTGAGGTCGCGAGCGCGCGCTTGAATGTGTCCAATTACCTTCAATAAGTTTCTCGTCACCAAATTAGTAGTTTGTAAGCAAACACCGCCTCCGGCGTGGACCGCGAGCTGACCACGTCTGTGAGACACGACACGAGGTCAGGTCAGCCGAATAACTAGTAATAATAAATGAGAATAGTCAGTGATACGGTACTAGTAGATACCAATAGAGCCTATAAAATACGGTGACCGTTACGGAGATGAGACCTCATGGTTTGCTAACAACATGGACCGATACGGTATGGTTGTTTCCCAAGATCCGCGAAGTGTATTTGTTAGGTCAGATTGGGTTTCAAGCCAGCTGCTGGTATTGTTACGTTGTTTACTATCATTGGTCAGTCGAGTGTCTGGTCTCCGCCTCCGCGCTTCGTGTGCAGCGAATATGTATATACATAAGTGTCCTCCCTAACTGTTTTGATGGCAACTACGGCTGGTCGCCGTGACAACTACGGCTGGTCGCCGTGACAACTACGGCTGGTCGCCGTGACAACTACGGCTGGTCGCCGTGACGACTTTGTGAAACGTGTCAAGTTATTTTATATGTTTTGTGGAAGTAGAGTGCGGATGTGAGGGTGGTGCTGTCACATGTCGCTACTTACTCAACCGAGGTGAGAGACAGTGAGTGTGACCAGCAAGCGGAGTGGACCTGCAAGAAAAAATAGCGGTTCGAATGTAGTGGTAGTTAGTTCCATAGGCTATCAGTAAGTCAAGTGAGCAGCCTGCCGAGTGCCGACACACAGCTGTCTACGAGGGAGTCGCGCGGCACACACGGGGCGTGCCCTTCTGCCCCGGACTGGTACAAATGTACTGGTAGTTAGGTCCATGGGATGACGTCCGCTATAAGTAAGTCAAGTGAGCAGCCTGCCGAGTGCCGACACACAGCTGTATGCGAGGGAGTCGCGCGGCACACACGTGGCGTGCCCTTCTGCCCCGGACTGGTACAAATGTACTGGTAGTTAGGTCCATGGGATGACGTCCGCTATAAGTAAGTCAAGTGAGCAGCCTGCCGAGTGCCGACACACAGCTGTCTGCGAGGGAGTCGCGCGCACACACGGGGCGTGTCCTTCTGCCCCGGACTGGTACAAATGGGCCACGCTTGTATAATTCATTACGACTTTGTATGCGATTTTGCCTTTACAGTACTGGATTATGTCATGTATAATTCATGATCGGCTCGCATCTGTACGGCGACGCACTGTCTTAGGCAGGATGTCTCATGTTGAACGTATCCAGTGTGAAGCGGGGCAGTGGCATCAATTTAAAAATGTCTTAAAGAATCTAATATGATAGAGTTATATGTATGTTATATAATATGTATGTTTGAGTAAACAAACTAACCTCCCAAACGTACTTTCACTTTTGTCGTTTTTGTATCTATTTTCACTCTAATAATTGTTTCATAACAATAATCTCACTAATTGTTTTAATTTTTGTTGTAAGCTATGAAAATAATAATCATGAAAAGATGGGGACCTGGCCACCTCGCCTGCTATTTTTTTTTAAATGTGTATATAAAACACGATTCCATTCTCATTGTGCATTTTTTTTATAATCTGCTAAATTTTTTATCGATCGATAAGTTATCGGTCAGTCGTCTCGTAATGGAATGGTGATAGAATGATTTTGCCGTATTGCCATTCCTATAAAATATGTACGTTAATAGAAATGATTTTCTATAACCTATTTGGACATTTATTAATATGGAGTGGATTGTCAGTGATTTACCACTGGAAAGTTATAAGGATGCCATTTAGTAGATTACGAAACTTAGGTCGTTATGAGGTTACTAATCGACCAATCTGACACTATTGTAATAACAAACTAGAGCCCCTGGTGACCTGTATATTATATGTGTTAGAGGCACCAGCGAACCACAACCAGGAATCGTCAGCTATTTGTTGCGTATGTTAGTTTGATTCAGAGCACAATACATAGAAGCATATGTACCTACATATTACACAATACATAGAAGCATATGTACTTAGATTACACAAATAAGTCTTGTATATTTGAATAATAACTTGTTGGTTATTTACTGTGTATTAATGTTTTTATGAATATGCTTTGTGGGGAATGGATTTTATAAAATAAAGTAAAGATAGACAAGGCGACACATTTATTTTAATTTTAATTAATCATAAAACTAGTTGTCCGTTTGCAATACTAGTATCTTTACTAATATTATAAATGGGAAACTGAGTTTGTTTGTTTGTATGTTTGTTCCGCTTTCACGCCGTAACCACTGAAACAATTACTTTGGAATTTTGCAGACGTAAAGTTAAAAGTCCAGATTAAATAATAGGGTACTTTTTATCCCGGAAATATTTATATTCCCGAGGGAAATCTAAATAGCGCGATATAACCGAAATCCTCGCGGGCGACGCCGCGGGCGGAAAGCTAGTAGAAACATAATAACAAAAGCGAGGAAAGTTTTCCTAAACAAAACACAAGTGCACCACAACATGGTTATAATAAACAAGGTACTTGTGACCAACAAACATTATTATAATAAACAAGGTACTTGTGACCAACAAACATTATTATAATAAACAAGGTACTTGTGACCAACAAACATTATTATAATAAACATGGTACTTGTGACCAACAAACATTATTATAATAAACATGGTACTTGTGACCAACAAACATTATTATAATAAACAAGGTACTTGTGACCAACAAACATTATTATAATAAACATGGTACTTGTGACCAACAAACATTATTATAATAAACAAGGTACTTGTGACCAACAAACATTATTATAATAAACAAGGTACTTGTGACCAACAAACATTATTATAATAAACAAGGTACTTGTGACCAACAAACATTATTATAATAAACATGGTACTTGTGACCAACAAACATTATTATAATAAACAAGGTACTTGTGACCAACAAACATTATTATAATAAACAAGGTACTTGTGACCAACAAACATTATTATAATAAACAAGGTACTTGTGACCAACAAACATTATTATAATAAACAAGGTACTTGTGACCAACAAACATTATTATAATAAACAAGGTACTTGTGACCAACAAACATTATTATAATAAACAAGGTACTTGTGACCAACAAACATTATTATAATAAACATGGTACTTGTGACCAACAAACATTATTATAATAAACAAGGTACTTGTGACCAACAAACATTATTATAATAAACAAGGTACTTGTGACCAACAAACATTATTATAATAAACAAGGTACTTGTGACCAACAAACATTATTATAATAAACAAGGTACTTGTGACCAACAAACATTATTATAATAAACAAGGTACTTGTGACCAACAAACATTATTATAATAAACAAGGTACTTAAACCATGGTACTTGTGACAAACATTATTATAATAAACAAGGTACTTGTGACCAACAAACATTATTATAATAAACAAGGTACTTGTGACCAACAAACATTATTATAATAAACAAGGTACTTGTGACCAACAAACATTATTATAATAAACATGGTACTTGTGACCAACAAACATTATTATAATAAACAAGGTACTTGTGACCAACAAACATTATTATAATAAACAAGGTACTTGTGACCAACAAACATTATTATAATAAACAAGGTACTTGTGACCAACAAACATTATTATAATAAACAAGGTACTTGTGACCAACAAACATTATTATAATAAACAAGGTACTTGTGACCAACAAACATTATTATAATAAACAAGGTACTTGTGACCAACAAACATTATTATAATAAACAAGGTAGTTGTGACCAACAAACATGATTATAATAAACAAGGTACTTGTGTCCAACAAACATTATTATAATAATACATATATTATGTATCCATACTAATATTACAAATGCGAAAGTAACTCTGTCTGTCTGTCTGTTACGCTTTCCCGCTTAAACCTCCCAACCGATTTTGATGAAATGCACAGACAGTCTTTAGACCCTGAGAAAGAACATAGGCTACTTTTTATCCCGGAAAAATTTGATGTTCCCGAGGGAAATCTAAAAAGCGCGATATAACCGAACTCCACGCGGGCGGAGCCGCGGGCGGAAAGCTAGTGTAATTATACAGTATGTTAAATAACAGAGGGCGTTCCCTTAAACTCGTTAATATATATCATTAATAGATTAAAATAAAAATATCAGCATAGAAAAATAAGCATAAAAAAATCCGAATAAAAAAAATTCTAATTGGAAATAAATTTGAAACCTCCTGTTTTAAATCAAAATAGTAGTCGTCATGTATAAATAAATTGCGACGTTGCCGTCTTTCATGTTCGCGTGTACAGTGTGTTTCTTTTACATGTCAATTTAAATTTTTTATTGAATATTTTCTTATTGGAATTTTTTTTTAAACATTTTGTTTTCGAATGGAAATATTTTTTTTTAGCATGTATGTATGCTTTACTATTTCGGGTTAACGGGAACGCCCTCTGTTAGTTAACATACTGTATATCATCAATGATATACTTAAATATGTAACATGTGTTACATAAATATATATTGTCTGTTGTGTTAACTTTTTATTCGGGTATTTTTTTTTTAAAACCAGCCCCCTTCGAGTTACAGGCCTTTGAAAAATCTGGGACTTGAATGAATCTCGGGGGGTCCGACCCTCCACATCGTGGGCCCCCTTTGTTGAGGACGTCAACCTAAATAATTTCTCCTAGAAAGTTTTGGGTTGCGACGTATAGAAAAACCGAATGGCGTGCTATTGTAGGCTTCAGGGCACCGAGCCGGGGCTGTCAAAATTTTTATATTTTTTTTTTGTGATATTTCTCCAATTTTTTGGCGGCATGAATAGGGTATGGCCTATGAAAGAACTTTTAACCCCTAGCACGTTTTCGCTGCGATGTACCGTTTTCGAGAAACGGCCACCGACGTGGGGGGCCGGCCCCCTATATGACACCCCACGATGCTATATCTCGAAATCAGTGTACCGCCGCGGAAAAGTGCTAGGGGTCAAAGTTAGGACTTAGCCCATCCCCTATTCATTCCACAATAAAAAAATTTAAAATATCTGAAAAAAAAAATTTAAGTCCGAGATTTTTTAAAGTCGTGTAATACGATGGGAGATGATTTTTTTTTTAAATCCTCTACACGATACAATTAAAATTTTGCGAATATCCCAAAAATTGTCTTTTGTCCCGTAGTGCTCCAAAGGCTTCACTCTAACATTTTTTTTTGAGACTTAATATTTTTAAGACGAAAAATACTTTATGAGATATTTGAAAAATTTTGATTGCAATTTTAAATTAATATTCCACAAATCTGTTTCAGTAAGTCTAAGAAGATGTTAGTTAATCCGACAACATCAGCAGAAATTAAAGAAGAACATCGGATGCAGGTACATTTATATAAAATACAGTGCAACCAACTTATTTGTTCAGTAGCCGCTAGAGTCACGTTTTAATTAATGCAATGACTCCAATGATATGTCAAATACAAGGCGACAAGGTGTAGTTCCTTTTTTATCTACTGAAAAGATAAATTTGGTGGCACCTGTATCAATAACCATTTAGTTAGACCATTACAATCATTAAAATTTATAGATCACATTGTCATGTTCTATCAAAATACATAGTATACTATTAAAAATTTGTTTTAGGTTGAATCTCAAGAAGAACCAAGCGGTCCAATTGAAGGGCGATGCATAATAAATATGTCAAATAATACGAAAACATCTACAAACCGTAAAGAACCTCATATGCAGGTACTTTTTCAGAAATAAGCTTTTTAATAGAAAAAAAGCAAGCAAGATACTAGATGTACGAGTCAGCCATCGTACATGACACGCGCACATTACTTACATTATGTACATCAGCACTATTCCGTCGCCTTGCACAAATTATAGCGTAAGGCGACAGTACACGATCAGCCTTCAAAGACTGTACTCATTTACACATTCATACCTATATTAGTTACGAGTTAGTTAAGTAATCAATAAATCATCATATTTGGCTATCCGTGACTATTATTGAAGTGTATAACCAAGGTGTGTGCGAATCATTCAGCAGCGCATACATCTTTATGGTCCTTCGAGCCTCAAGATCATAATTTCGCGTCTCTGTCACTCCCGAAAACCTATTTTCCAGTTTAAGTCAGAAGATAGCATGTGCATCAAGGATATGGACACAAACAGATGTCTTACAAACACAGCAGCCTGCCGCAATAATTGGATGGAGTTGAATAAAATAAATACTTATCTTTATTATTGTTGCGAGCAGTGTGCACTGCGCGTCATATGCGGGGATCACATTACCGCAATACAAATCGCGAAGGTCGGGGTCATAGCACTCGATTCTGATTGCGTAATTAAAGGACATGACTTCACCGTTTATTCACACAAACTGAGACACTCCGAAATTAAGACTACGGTTGACTTGGGATCACTGCAAATAGCACCTATCAATCACATCATTAACGTCACCTTGCCACAAGTTGAATTGAACATCACGGATCACGAAACGTCATTGCGGCACATCAAAGAGCAGATTGAGCAGATGAAGTCAGAACAACCCTTGAACTCGGGAATTTCAAGCCACGATATTCATCAATATTCAGCAATATACGTGATATGGCTGGGCGCTGTACTAGTAGCCGCAATTTATACGTGTCGGTGGTTTTGTCGTCGTCGTCGGCAGAGAAGCACCAACTTACAGTCGGACTCCGAGACGCAACCTCCAGTACCGCAGACGCAAAGACAGCACTCGGAGCCCTTTCTCGGCCCGACGCCACGCACTAGAGATGCGAGACAGCCACAAGAGGCGGTTGAATTAAGAAATTTTTCCAGCTTACTCAGCAGCATCAAGCGTCATAAGAGAACACCTACTGTGGTCACACCGGTGTCTGGTGATAGTGATTAATTCAAGTTATGGCTAACAATAGATTTAATTTTGACATGTAACTTGGGTGAAATTTATAAGTTTAGTATTTAAGCATTTTGTAAACTCATTCTCATCAACCACTCACATCTCTCTCGCCCGGGAATATGTACGAGTCAGCCATCGTACATGACACGCGCACATTACTTACATTATGTACATCAGCACTATTCCGTCGCCTTGCACAAATTATAGCGTAAGGCGACAGTACACGATCAGCCTTCAAAGACTGTACTCATTTACACATTCATACCAATATTAGTTACGAGTTAGTGTAATCAATAAATCATCATATTTGGCTATCCGTGACTATTATTGAAGTGTATAACCAAGGTGTGTGCGAATCATTCAGCAGCGCATACACTAGAAAATTAAAATGTCAAATAATAAATCTGTTGCAGGTTAAAACCATCCAAGCTCCAAGCATTTCGGTTGAAGGCCAGCATTGCGTTACTGACCAAAGCACATTTGACGACGTTGTAGAAGAAAATGATGACATTCCGTTTCAGGTAAAATAATAATAAAATATAAAAATTACATAGACAGATTTAGGGATATTTATTTAATGATTTGATATACTTAAACTTTGATAATTTTGTTTACGTGAAAATGAATTAATAATCTTGAAATATTTTTAAGGTTGAAAAAGCCCCGGAATGTCAAGGAGACCCAAGCATTCAAATTGAAGGACGTCGTATAATCGATATTGATAATTTTTTTTCTAAATTAAAAACAATATCCAAACACGGCAACATGGATTGTGGTTTGAATTGCATCGATATTGTTGGAGAAGTCAAAGTTGGACTGCATTCCGTATTTAGATTGAAGTGTCGAATGTGTAATTTAACATTTCATATAGAAAGTGAATCTACTGAAATAAATATCAATACCTGTGCAGTCGCAGGAACAATTGCAATTGGCTGTGGATATTCCCAACTGCAAGAACTGTGCGCGGCTTTAGACTTACCGCTAATGACAGGAAAAACTTACAAAAAAGAACATTACAAATTGTCAAATCTATGGGAAAAGATTTCTGTTGATTCTATGAATGAAGCCGCCGAGCAAGAACGCAGGATATCGCTAGCTGAAGGACGCGTGGATAAAGATGGTGTACCTATATGTGACGTGATAGTAGATGGGTGCTGGAGTAAGCGGACTTACAAAAAAAATTATTCAGCTCTATCAGGTAAGTAGGGTCGATATAAGGCTACCTACAATTTAGGGTGGAGCTTTAAATCGTTTTTCTTGAATTAGTTAACAGAAATATTTACGATAAAAATTTTTTTTTTTTTTGGTCGCCTCTATAGAAAAATGTAAAATTTAAAATTGCTGTAGACGCCTAAAAAAATTTTCATTATTTTTTAAATATTTTTTCAATGTTGTACCTATTATTATACAATTTTTGCGGGATGTTCTGTTAACTAATTCAAGAAAAGCGATTTAATTTGTATGAAAATCAGAATACAAATCATAAGCATAATGTTTTGTTACACAGGTGCTGCTGCAATTATTGGCAAGAGAACAGGAAAGGTTCTCTTTTTAGGAGTAAAAAATAAATATTGCTCAATTTGTGCTCAAGCCGAGAAAAAAAATCAAGACCCCAAAGAGCATAAATGTTACAAAAATTATAACGGGTCTTCGACTGCAATGGAATCTGAAATTCTACATGAAGGTTTTAAATGCTCCATCAAAATGCACAATTTAATTTATAAGAGAATGGTGTCTGATGGTGATTCTAGTACTTATTCTAAATTATTGCAAAGCAGACCATACCCTCATGTGACAATAGAAAAAATTGAATGTAGGAATCACCTTCTCAGGAACCTGTGCAACAAATTTGCAGCACTTCAGACCGATACAAAATACTTGCTGATATATAGGAAATTAATCACACAGAAGAAAATAATGACTTTGCGAAAAACTATTCGAAACATTATAAAAAATTATAAATCAGATTCAGAATCCGAACAACGGTGCAATATAGAGTTATTATATAATGATTTACTATTGGCACATCTGCACACGTTTGACGATCACAGCAGATGTAGACCGTTCTTTTGTGACATGGACAAAAACAAAACACGAGAGGTACAACCTCCAGAGAAAGGCTTCTTCACTAATTCAATCTGGTCCAAAATCTGTAGTTTGATGTCCAATTTGGCATCACACGCCCCCAGCCTAATTCATGACGTGGATAGTAATACTGTCGAGAATTTAAACAGTATTATTGCCAAGTTAGTGGGGGGCAAAAGGGTTAATTTTAGTAAACGGGGTTCGTACCAGAACAGGTGCCACGCGGCTGTTGTCTCCTTTAATACGCACAAAGTTATATCGTCAGTATACAAACTTATAACAGGTCGCAGTCCACGTGGCAGTCTGGCAAAACTAGAGAAAAGACGTATGATCCACATGACTAGGATGCGAAAAATTATAAGAAAAAAAAGCAGACAACTATGTTTCAAGGGTTCGGACTCGCATTATGGACCAGACTGCGAGAAGCCAGATATGCCACTTGAAATGTTTGAGAAGCAAAAGCAAACGTTCCTTAAAGATTTGGAAAAAACAAAAGAGCAAAGAGAGTCGATAGAAAAAGACACAGTTCTCCAAAGCAAATGCAGTGAATGGTTAGAATTGAGGAGAAATATATTGACGGCTTCAAATTTTGGGAAAGTAGTAAAAAGGCGCAATAATGTTAGCTGTCAGAATCTAGTAAAAGATGTACTATATAAAGATTCGATAGCGCATATAAAATCAATAAAACACGGGACAGAAAATGAGAAAAAAGCTATAAAGCAACTAGAAATACAAGAAAATGTTGAGATAAAGCCGTGTGGACTTTTCATTGACGAAAAATACAGTTTCCTGGGGGCAACCCCAGACGGGATTATTGATACTGACACTATAGTTGAAATTAAGTGTCCGCTAACTGTCTACGATAAAGATATTATCGAAGTTGTCAAAAGTAAAAAGCTTCCAATTTATAAAAAAAAAAAAAAAAATGAATTAATTTTGAATAAAATGCACTCTTGGTACATTCAAATCCAAGGGCAACTTCATATAGTAAATAAACAAAAATGTTTATTTGCGATTTGGTGCGGTGACGATAGGAAACTTCAAACAGAATGGATCGAAAGAGATGATAACTTTTGGCGTGAAATAGAACCAAAATTAATACAATTTTATATGGAATGTCTATTACCGGAGTTGGTAGACCCCAGATATCCACGTAAAATGCCAATAAGAGATCCGTTATATATTCAACAAGCGATGGAAGAGAAACAAAGAAAAGGATTAAAAAGGAAACTATTTGAAGATAATAAAGAAAATGAAGACAAAGATGACATTCAAGAACAAAGTGCGACTAAAGAAATCAGACTAGAACCAGTTGAAGAAATGATTTCTTTTGAGAATCCGGGAGAAAATAATTTTATACAAGCTTTAGAAGATCATAGCAACAAAGAAAACATAATGGAAGAAGTAATAGACTTTTCTAATTTTTAAGACAATTGTAGTGTTTAGTAATAAATCAAAAGACTGAAAATGAAAATTCTTTTTTTGTTTTTCATTTTCACTTACATTTTTTACGCAGCTGCTTGCTTTTGTTACATCGTGCCATAAAGTACCTAATTACATTTCTTATCCTAAATGTACAGTATTATGAATTAAACCAAAAACTATCCAAAAATAACTTGTGCAGTTTTGTTTGACTTCACTTATTTTTTCGTCCCCAATGAAAATTTCACTTGATATCTACTCAGAATCATGGTTTAATTAACATCACCCCCCTGCAGTATACGTTAGGACATCATTTACGAAAGCGTGGATAATAAGACATAAGCAAAACCATTATCTTACTGAAGCAAAACCATTGTCATTGTAATTTGCTTATGTCTTACTAGCTGACGACGCAGACATCGTTCTGCCCAGTAATAAATCCTACACCAACCCTCCACCCACCCTGCACCTATCCTATACCTACCCTACACCAATCCTACACCTACGTAGGCTACCCTACCTACCCTATGTGTGGGGTGAGTCTTCAGCTACCTACTTATCAAATTTCATCGTAATCTGTTCAGCGGCCCTAGCCAATGTAACATCGCTTCGTAGCGAAGCGAAATCGAATACCAAACCAACCAATGGCGGGAACGATTGGCCACGTGATTTGTCGCGTCGTGTGGTCAATCGTTCCCGCCATTGGCTGATTTGGTGTTCGATTTCGCTTCGCTATGAAGCGATGTTACATTGGCTACAGGCCCAGTAGTTTTTACGTGAAAGAGTAACAAACATCCACACACACACAAACTCACAAACTCTCGCCTTTTTAATATTAGTAGGATGTAGAATTTTTAATACACACACACACCACACAAAACTATAACGTAAACCTGTCGTCGCCAGGGCCCGTCCTGATCCATCGTCATCATTCATTCGTGTGTTCGGGTCCTGTCGTCATCAACCTTTGTACATCGTCCGTTAGCTATATCCCATTGTATTACACACTATGTAGCCAAGCATATTGTACGGAATTGCATCACTGACAGGGGTGTTCGGCTCTGGTACAGTTACACAGGAGCTAAACTTAGTATTCGGGAACACTACCTTGGACAAAACTATCTTTGCATTGTGTAGATTCAATTTCTTAGTATTGTATAATTGCATGGCACACGTGTGAGCACAATGTACTTGCTGTAAAGCATCTATTTGTTGGGTTAGTCTTTTTTATTGACTTGATTGTGCTCTGGCTGTTGAGAGTATGTCATGCTCACTCAAATGTCTCGCTGGTGGTGGCGCGTGTGTGTGTGTGGGTCATTAGTTTCCCTTCAATATGGTTGAGCTGAATGATGCTAATCCATACGTCATGTTCGTGAACGGACGCCGTCAGAGGGGACTGGTCATCTCTTAGCTGCCACGGCGTATTTTAATTTCTGAATTGATTTTTGTGTGTTTTCCATAATGGACGCTCTTAGCGTACAATATATTTATGCATCGTTCTCACACAGTTGATTTCAAAACGAATGATGTAATCAAATATTTGTATCAATAGCTTGACAATTTAAAAGAGTGTCCATGGAGTTTCTTGCCCGTTCTTCTCCATAGGTACCTACTCTTTGGAATGGGCGACTAGCTTCACCTTACTAACTGACCGACCTTCTGACAATTTAAAAGTGCCTGTAACTGGTTTATTTGAAATAAATGCTTTGATTTGATTTAATTTGTCGTCATCCGTTTTCAAGGGTCAAAAAATTGTTTTGGACTTTTTTACGATCCCCCTAAGGCTGCTGTCTCGAATCTCGCGGGCAGCGGGGCGGCGGCGGCGGCGGCGAGTGACCGGCAGGATCATGCGTAAAATCAAACGGACCGGTTCTCGAAAACAGCGGGGCGGTGGCGGGTAGCGAGCGGTGTACTTCTCGCGCTCGAATCTTGCGGGCAGCAAGCGGTGATCGAGAGTTAGGAATAAATTTGAATCAAAAAGATGTTGCCGCCATTGTTCAGAAATTTCTTTCGTGAATAAAAACAAATACCTATATCGTCGACACAATCGAGAACACAACACTACGCGGTTATAGTGACGCGCGATCTACCCGCTAGTTTCAAGAACGGGTCTTCGATGCCCGCTCGGATCCCGTGCCGCCGCCGCCGCCGCCCCGATGCCCGCAAGATTCGAGACAGACGCCCCGACGCCATATCTCGAAAACGGTGCGTCGCAGTGAAAAAGTGAAAAGGGTCAAAGTTATTTCTAACTTTCTAAGGCCACACACTCTTCATTCCGCCACTAAAAATTTAGAACATATAAAAAAAAAAACAAATCGTCAAATTTTTGCTAAGTCCAAAACAATTTTTTTCCTTCCCTAAAAAAATAATACAGGGTGTATCTGACATCGTCACGCAAACTTGCGAAAAGGCTAGACCACATGCCTCTAATATAATTATGATAGTCATTTATGTCGTTAATGAACGGTTACAGAATACACAGTGTTTAAAAAAATGTGTCGGCTCGGCTTTTGAACGTTGCAAGCGTGCCGCCGTGCGAGTTTGTAGGTATGACGTTGATCCCTGATGTGAACTCTATTAAATCAGCTGATAAGATCGTTTTTCGGGTTTTGTTTTCATTGCGCTTTTTATGTAATTAGCGAATAATTTAATTTTGACTTTAAAATCTTATTGGGTTATAAAAGTATAGCAATTGTGAATGGTCTGAAGTGAAAAAAAAACTACATTTATTTTTTTTAAATCATGAAAAAGCTGACGAAAAATTGCACCACTGGGGGTTCAGAATAATGTACTGGATCCATGGTACTCGTTTGTGCGTCGATGTCAGATACACCCTTTATATAATTGATACTTGTAATTTAATTCATGAAACTTGATTGACTTCCCCATTATTTTTTTTTTTTTTAGTAAACCAAAACATTTTGTTTTTCATTCTATAAGTTCAATACTAAGAGTATTGAACTTATTACGTGTTCATTACCTAGGTCAACAAAATTTTTAAACAATAATATCCACCTATTTTAGTCTGATCTGTAAGAGTGGTATTTAGATGATGGAGTTCCCGTTATTTTTTTTATGTCCCTGGTAAGTATCAATGGGATTTATACCAAAAATATTAAATGATAACTTTAAATAAAAGAATAAACCGGTTCCCATTTTGCATTAATCATTTTTATAGATTAATATTTGTTTTCCCTTTTTTAAATGAATCCCTGCAACGCAGTATTGAAAACAACATAATAAAAGTTTACATTTATTATATTTAAAATACCTAATAGGTATGTTTCACCTTAGGAGCATGAATTGAGATACCACGTAATTCTATATTAGGTACTTTTTAGACAGAATAGTATAGATCGCGCCAAACTTCTAGTCCGCTCTGAAGTTGCTTCGTGCATTTGTGCATACTA
The DNA here is from genome assembly GCA_017933935.1 of Sesamia nonagrioides. Classification (NCBI taxonomy): domain Eukaryota; kingdom Metazoa; phylum Arthropoda; class Insecta; order Lepidoptera; family Noctuidae; genus Sesamia; species Sesamia nonagrioides. The sequence continues at coordinate 3,628 of JADWQK010000480.1, read as the reverse complement.
TTTAAATATATATATTTATACATATATATATACAATATGTTAAGAAAACCCTGTCCGACCCGTGAAGGTATTGTTAGGTATCGATAACTGATTCTACTAATGCCAACAAAACCTGGCTAAACTTAATAAAAAATTCCCCCTAAAAAATAAATAACTTAAATAAAATAAATAGGTAATTTCATGGCAACACAGGCACAGTTCATAACCTCAGTTGACCTCATGCATATAGGTATAGGTAATTTATTCACGTTTATCGAGTCTCGAAAGAAATAATGATACTTAGGCAGCTCGTGAAAAGAACTTTTTTTTTAAGTAGGAAGGTCGTCTGACTCTCCAAATGTATCATTTCATTCGATGAGCTTAATGGCTGTGGCGGAGATGTTGTTCCAATTTCGTTCACTAATAACGATACAGGCCCAGCTGGCGCCGTCGCACGAGATTAGCACGGACATGCACATAAATAAAAATCAAGTGGTGTCAAATCCGCGCTGGCCACAGTTTGTCCACCCTTACCAATCCACTGCTCGCCGAACTGATAATGGAGGTTCTCACGTACAGGACAAAGATATGGTGACGCACTGTCATACTGGAACCACATTGACCACAATCACCTGATCACAAAACAGCAGTTGCTACCTTCCATCAGCATGTTACATTACTCTACATTAGGAAACGACATGATTACACAATACACGAATAGTCTTCACGACAGCGATGTTTCCGCGCTACTGATAATTTAAAGTAAAAATGATTTTTATTTTTTAGAATTGTACCTACGACCTCGCGGCATCCTTTGAGTACTTAAATAGGGATGTGTAAGTAATCAAAATATTGATTTTCGATGGAAACAATTTACTCGTCTATTTTTGTTATCGATTTAGTATTGTAGTTTCTCATTCTCATTCTAGATTCAACATCGCATGGAATTGTTTAGAACTTTTACAAAACTTAAATTAGTTAGGTACACCGCTGTGAATGAAAATCATGCCAAATTTTTAATTTCAGTTTCTGTCTCAAAATAGATGATATTGACCGTTAAAATATCTGTAAAATTTTATTAAAATTGTGTTTCATAAGTCCTTCTCGTTTCTGTTTACTAATACTTGTGTTATAATAATGTTATTAGTAATTAATCGATAAACAAACAAAAGTACTTTTACCATTGGGTAATCTGTGTTTTTAACAAATCATTCAACCAGATACAAGTTTCGATTAATAGCGATAAAAAAACGTTATTGCTCAAAAATTAGTGCATCACTAGTTATTTCTTTTACGTCGCCGACAAAGCTCACGCGCGACGCCGCCAAAGAAATAAATAATCTAACAAAACAATAAAAGGGAAGCCGACAATTATACCGCCTAAAATGGTGTTGTCATTTTTTTAAAAACATCAAATTTTGGGGAAGTTAGCGTAAATTTGCGGGGAAAAAAGATAGTTTCAAAATTGATTAGTATTGTTACTATGATGATTATGCAAAATTTCAAATTTTATTTCGGGTCGGACAGGGTTTTCTTAACATATTGTATAAATATATATATTTATACATATATATATATATATATATTTAAATATATGTGTAAATACGCACACTATATATATATATGTATGTATAAATACACCTGCAATACAATTGCGCGAAACAACTTCAGAGCGGACTAGATGTTTGGCGCGATCTATATATACTTTTTAGACATGGTATGGCATTCTACGTTTGTCGCGACTCGCGAGACGTCCGCGCTCGAAGCAAGCGAGTAAGAAATGTGCACGTAAATATGATGCGGGGTGCGCGGGGGTTTTCTGCCTAGCCCCGCCCAGATGAGCAAGGTCATCGTCGTTACTAATCACCTTAATGAAATTCGGCATCAACTGACCATTATTTAATTTAATTCAGACAACCGTACATCCATTCAATGTACATTTATATTGTTAAGTGTGAACTTACAAACTATGTTAGTAATGAGAGGCGGGGCAACACCTAAATTTGGTGTGGGCAAGACAAAACGATAAATAACAAACCAATCAAAAAAGCAGATCATTAATAGTATCTTGGATTAATTTTGGATAAGAACTTAGCTGGACTGGAAGCCGCATATAGAAAAGGTCAGGTCAAAGGTTAAATTACAGTATACCAACACAAAAAATAAACATTGAAACCAAGTTAATCAATATATCACGATCATACTTATACAATTACTGCAATAACTGGTAGAGCGTACGAATGTTGCACTACAGGCACTCTCCGAATGGGGCGAAGCCAATCTTGAGTCATTAAACGCCGCCAAACCGCCTTCAGCTTTTGGAAGTTGAGATTTCCTCGAACCTAAACTTTGGGCGGTGCCTCCCAGGTAACCTGGCATTATTGCAAAGGTCCGGCCGCGGTACTTCACACCGAGAGTTTTTAACGTTATACAAAGCACAGGTCCGTTCGTGTGTGGAGTATTTATTGCAGCCAAATTTGGGTTGGTGCTGCAAAATGCCACCTGACAACGTGACAACTTTGGATTCCGTGGAGAGGCGTGCGAAAAGGCTAATTGGCGAGCCGGATTTGGTTCAAAATGCGAGTTATCCACCCTTATGTTGTTTACACTGCTACAAATCCAAATGAAGCGTTTCGCATCATCTTTTATACCGCGTACATCGAGGGACTGGAATAATTTGTCAGCGGCGGTGTTACCTTTTGACTACAATTTAAGGCTAGAATGAATAGGTTCTTAGTGAACTAACGCGTTTTACCATTAACTACTGGATCACTGCTTACCATCAGGCGGGATTGCGGTTCTCATGTAAGTGAATTATTTCTTATGGGAAATAAAGATATCTCAAACCTCAAAGTTGTTAAAAATTACTTATGCGGTGTTGTTAGCCAAGGGACGATACCTATGCAGCAAAAATGTCTATGTGAACTATTAGGAATCATATTCGGATAATGTATTATGTAGGTAGCAGGGGACCACATATGTGTGTCTCAGGCGAGTGTTTACACGATGAGAAAACAGCACTATCCATGGTGAGGCGTCAGGCGGTCCGTGTTCAGTTAGCGCGCGAATGTTAATCATACGTGTTGAGGCTCACAACACGCCATACTTACTGTTCTGTATTTACCACTACACTAACTTAGTGTAGGTACATATTTCAAGTTCAGCAATCGACAGGAGCCATGTGGATGTAAGTCACCTAAACACGAGACGTGTGAGGCCTTTATTACATTGTATATTCATTTAAGTGGTACCGCGATACATTCTCCTCGGCTTGTTGCACTAACTAGTTAATAGGCAGACTCGAGAAAATCCTCCGCCTTCGTATTCGTGTTAACTATAAGTAAGTAGTCGCGTCGACATAAATGGTTGCAGGTTGAGAAGTTTGCGTTAGTTTTTGCTGTTTTCTGTAACAAAAACGTATACCTTCATTACCATTGCTGTAGTCGGTGTAGCGCTAATAGAACGCATTCAATTGTGGAATAAATATATTAAATACAAACTTCGCGCTTCAACTTGCCTGGAATGTTTTAACAATATGAGTGAGCTAGCTGGTTAGTGTTTGTTCAAGTGGATGTACAGTAGCGGCACTGAGGCGTGGCGGACGGCGCTGCGTGCAGGATGCAGGCCGCAGGGTGGACACATGCGTGGA
>JADWQK010000198.1:0-79304 GCA_017933935.1 Sesamia nonagrioides | reverse complement strand
TTGGCCCACAGATTTGCTCGTTGTAGTGATGGGGTCAAAATCGCTTTGTTCAAAGCGTTTTGTCAGTCGTTCTACACGGGCGGTCTGTGGGTTAGCTGTACGCGGAAAGCTCCAGACGCCCTGCGTGTGCAATATACTAATGGTATTCGGGTGCTGTTGGGGTTGCCTAGGTATTGCAGTGCGTTGGGCATGTTCGCTTTGGCGCGAGTGGATGATTTTTATGCCATCGTGAGAAAGAAGGCGGCCTCGTTGCTCGGTAGAACTAGGACCAGCGCCAACAGCATCCTACAAGCCATGGCCGACAAGCTCGATGCGCCAGTGCTAAGACACTGGTTAGCATTGCTTGTGCGGCAGTCTTGATTAGTTTTTTAAGTATTACTAACCCTTAGTTGATAAGTTAAGTTACTAACCATTGGACCTTTGTTGTCATTTAATAAATTAAATTATTATTATTATAGGGGAAATGCCGTACGCTGGAAGCTTACTCAAAAGGCCAGCGTGCCATACCCGGTCGAAGGCCTTCGAGACATCAAGGGAGACAGCAATCGCTTCCCCATTCTTCTCGAGGGCCTCGCCCCACAAGTGAGTGGCATACAGAAGTAGGTCCCTAGTTGACCGATTGCGGCGAAACCCGTACTGTCGGTCACTGAGGAGATCGTTACCTTCCAGGTATGCCAAGAGGCGCGAGTTCAATACACGCTCCATAATTTTGCAAAGTATGGAGGTGATCGAAATCGGCCGATAGTTGGCAGGATTGGCACGACTACCCTTCTTGGGCACGGGCTGCACGTTAGCAAGCTTCCAGGACTTGGGCACTATACCAGTCCTAAATGAGAGGCGAAACAAGCGCGTCAATACAGGAGACAACTCGGGCGCACATGCTTTAAGAACAATCGCTGGTATACCATCCGGACCACTAGCCTTGTTCACGTCCAGACGACACAGTACTCTCAGAACCTCCTTGTTCCTAATGCGAACCTCAGGCATTGAAGCTCCGCAATGAGGTAAATTAGGTGGAGTAGCACTGCCAGTATCAAGACGCGAATTATGGGCAAAGAGAGATGCAAAGAGACCTGCTTTCTCTCTGGCCGTATGAGCCAGTGTTCCATCAGTAACTAGCGGAGGCAGTGAGGACCGACAGAAGTTCGCCTCAACCGATTTGGCAAGGGACCAAAAAGATCTGCTACCAGATAGTTGCGCAGATAACTTGTTGCCAATATGGGTAATGCGGTCGAAGCGAGCCTTCTTGAGCGCCTTTTTGTAGCTTTGCCGATTGTGTCAGCTTGGACACAATCGGCATTGAACCATGGACGAGCCAAGCCACCGACGGGCACGTCATTGAATGGGATAAAATACTCCATAGCTTGACGCACCACATCGGTTATAGCGTCCGCACAGCTCGACGGATTTTCAGAAGAGAAGCAGACCTACTGCCAAGGATAAGACGCAAAGAAGTGGCGCATCCCATCCCAATCCGCTGATCTGTATCGCCACATTCGCCGTTCACCACGAGAGTCGTGATCTGGTGGGGAGAAGGACGATACAGACTTCACCAGACAGTGATCTGTAGTTCCCAACGGTGAGGAAACTGTTACAACACATCTGTCCGGATCAGTGGTCAGTGAGGTCCAAACAGTTGGCAGTATGACCAACTACATCAGGCACCCTAGTCGCTTGCTCTACCAGCTGGGAAAGGCCCATTGAAAGCGCGAAGTTTCGCGCCTCTCTCCCAGCTTGGTCGGTCCTCTGGTATGGGAAGAGCCAGTCCTGGTGGCAGGCGTTGAAGTCCCCCAGAGCGACGAATTGAGCGTCAGGGTGCCGATGCAGCGCATTGTCAGCAGCCTCACTGAGGTGGTCAAATAATCGAGTTGTCTCATGAGCACCGCTGTGCGATCGGTAGACACAGGTGTAAACAATTTTGTCCAAACCAGTGTCAACCAACAGCCATAGGGACGAGAAGTGAGGGTCTTCGAGGTGACGGAGGCGCCGGCAACAGATGTCATTGCGGACATACACACAGACCCCGGCACGCTGCAGGAAACGATGCTCCAAAGAGTATCCCGGGTAGCCGAGGTATGCCGCATCAGACGGACATCTGATCTGGGTCTCCGTCAAGAAAAGTAGATGTGGCTTTTCAGTCTCAAGGTGATGTACTGCAATGAGATTGGAGTGCAGACCTCCAATATGTGAGAGGTGCACTTTGAATGAGAGGATGTGCGCCCGCTGTACACATCTACTTTTCTTTTTGACACTATTCATTGTAAAAAAAATTGAGTGAATAGGAAGGAAGACGGCAGTTGAGTGAGGTGATGCAATGATAAACCCAACAATACGACCAACGATGCTGGGCCAGAGGGAGGTTGATCTGGAGACTGCGGGGACGCCCGAACCCCCCCAGGGATCGCCATCGGGTCCTCTCGTCCGACCGGCACGATGGGGCCACCCTGGGATTTTTCGCAGTTGGCGGGGCAGCCTTTTGTATGTGGCTGGCACACTACTTGGGTCCTGCGGTCGGCCAGGGGAGAACCGTGCTTCGGATCCCGCTACCCTCCACGAACAAACTCCCGACACAACACCATTTGGCACATCGTACCCGGCACACATCGCACACAACTGCTCAGACCCGTCCTCCGAACGGCTTCACCACCATCAGACATCATGCCGGAACACGACGAATCGCTTGGCGGCATGACTTACGCCGGCGGCTGATGTTGTGGCCTACCACCGAAAAATATGAGAATAGTATTTTGCACACGAGAGAAAAACCCTTTTTTTTTTAGGGTACATTAATAATATCGAAAATGGCTGATGTGCGTTTCATTCAATACCATATCATTGTTTATTTTAAACACAGTAAAACATCAATAGTCAATAAATCTACTAGGTAATTAAAATAATTTCATCAAATAGGAAAAATTATTTAAAAACACTAATAAAAAAAAAAAATACAAAAACTGAAACAATACCTTATTGCGTTGTGCTTGGCCGTTTTGGTAACACTGAGAATACAATATTCTTAGTGCTATCCCGCTTCTGAACTGTAATCCACCTCAAGGTTGCGAAGAGAATAAATTAAAGTCTTGTATAAGTGTGGCTTTATAAGTTACTAGCTTTCCGCCCGCGGCTTCGCCCGCGTGGATGGTTACGACTTATAAATCTGAACCAAGACGTATAAATTATGGCGTGCCTCAAGGAAGCGTCTTAGGACCATTACTTTTTTTAATCTACATCAATGATCTTCCAAAAGCCACACATCAAAAAATGGTCCTTTTCGCAGACGACAGTACTGCCATAATTGAATGCGATAATCCACAAAATTATCAAAATGATATTAAAAATTCTCTTTCTGACATCATTGATTGGCTTAATAATAACCACCTTATTATAAACCTGAAAAAGACAAAGGTAATGCATTTTTATCAGCGGCGAGAAAACCCTACTGTAAATATTTCATACAGGTGTAATGAAATAGAAGAAGTTAGGCATGTCAAGTTCTTGGGTATTACGATTGACAATAACCTTACGTGGAAGCCTCATACAGAAGAATTATGCAACCGGCTCAGCCAGTCTGCATATGCACTCTCTCAGTTGTCAAAAAAAGTAAATGTTGAAACCTTATTAACAGCATATAATGGACTAGTCGGTTCACTTTTACGATATGGGCTTGTTTTTTGGGGGCAGGCCACTAATAGAGGTCTGGTTTTCAAAATGCAAAAGCGATGTATAAGGGCAATGTGTAACATTAGAGTAACCGATAGTTGTGTACCTGCCTTTAAATCTCTAAAACTACTTACACTGCCATCACTGTACATTTTTGGAAACAGCATTATTTGTGAAGACTAATTTGCACTTATTTGTCAAATTATCAGACGTTAAAAAAACTCCAATGCGTGCTAAATATTTATATCAGTTGTGCCACACAAAATGTAAAACAGCTCTAATGTATAAAAGTTTCTTTGGCATCGCTCCAAGAATATATAATAAAATACCCGATCATATAAAAAAAATACCTGTACCCGAGCTCAAGAAAACTTTACAAAGAATTTTAATTGACAAATGTTATTACACGGTTGACGAGTTCTTGAACGATTAAGTTTTTCTAATTTCTGACCTAATTTTTCACATTATTTATTTTTGTGAACTTTAAAACTATGACTATTACATATTTGTATGTCTCACCAAAGACAAAACATAGCGCACTGTACATTTTGTCTTTAAGATCTGTATTTTTTGTTACCTATGTTTTACAAATAATAAATGATTTGTGGAGTTCCGTTATATCGCGCTTTTTAGATTTCCCTCGGGAACATCAAATTTTTTCGGGATAAAAGGTAGCCTATGTTCTTTCTCAAGGTCTAAAGATTGTCTGTGCCAAGTTTCATCAAAATCGGTTGAGAGGTTTAACCGGGAAAGCGTAACAGACAGACAGACAAAGTTACTTTCGCATTTATAATATTAGTATGGATTTTAATAATAATATCACTTTCACTTAGTTAACACTTTTAACAAGTACACCTGTGTAGCCTGCGACTGCTCAAGCTCGAATACCGTGTTCCCAAATGAGAACACCAACGTTGACAGCTATCTACTTGCTGTCAACCGACAAAAGTCATTTTAACAACTATTGAAATTAGTCTCTATATATTGATTTAGTTACATACATACTCTAATAAATTTAAAAGGCTAACACCCAGATTTAAATCCATTTTCAATTTCTTTTACTGGGGAGCGGTCAAATAAAAGTTTACGTAAAGTCAATCGAAACTGTGACTGACTTACGGCAAAGAATAGAAGAAAATGATTTTGTTAATAATCGAAGATTCGCCCGCTTGATAGCCCGATCTTTTTAAGAAGATGTCGAACCTGCATTAGAGCTGAAAGAAGATTTTGAACACCTGTTGTAAATCTTGACATTTAAATAAATAATGTAAAACAATTTTGGTGTATTTAATTTTCACTATCTGTCTCTTTCATAATTCGTTAAATGACTCTCCCGGTCTCACTCAAAATTGCCTGTATTGGAAAAAAAAATACTGTCACAACACAATTGAAGAAATTTTCCAGCAAGTATCATACCATTTTGCAATCCTTATTGAATGCGCCAACTTTTGCAGTTACTTGCCAAATTTGAATAGTAACATTTTTTGTTTCAGTACACAAGCTGTACTGAAATAAAAATTGTACAAACTTTAGATTAGAGTATACAGAAACATTATTCAGGATGACAAAACAAAAGAAAATGTTTAGTGAAGTCCAGATTTGTGCCAACAAGAGTGAAAAAACTGTGACAGGGTGTAAATTTTATCGACTTTTTTAAATGCCAGATTTTTGTTTATAAAATAAGGTAACTTAGATTTTTTTTATATTTTCTGATAACATATATGAGTCAGTCTACCACCTGCTTTCGGTTTGACGTTGGTTATGGGACACCCTGTATATGATAAATATGAAGTAATCAAAATAATATTAACACCAGTTGTCTGTCTAGTCGCTGTCCGTGGCGTTTTTTGTTCGTCAGTAATATTCTTGATCCTAAATGTACAAAGAGCTTGTATAAATTATTTTGATTAGTCTACATAACGATATTCTTACCATATGTAGTTACTAAATTCACTTACAGAGGCGAACGCTGTGAGGGAATCAAAACAGGACACACGAAGAACAAAGGACAAAGATGCAATAACAGCCGATCAAACTACAAAAGACGAATCAGGCTCAAAAGTTATCTGGACAACTCAGAAATGGACGTCCAAGCCTGGCGCATATTTCAAAGAGCCTTACAAATGTATTCGGAGTAGTTTTAATAATCTAAGAAAAGTGTATCAGTGTGATATTTGCCAACGTAATTTTAGTAACAAGGGCAATGTAACAAGGCATATGCGCACACACACTGGTGAGAAACCTTATAAGTGTTATCTATGTAAAAATATTTTTTCCCAAAGTAGTGTTTTAAAATTGCATATGCGTACACACACTGGTGAAAAACCTTATCAGTGTGGTATTTGTCAACGTAATTTTAGTCTAAAGTGGAGTTTAAAAGTGCATATGCGTACACACAATGATGAAAAACCTTATCAGTGTGATATTTGTCAACGTAACTTTAGTGAAAAGGGGAGTTTAATAGTGCATATGCATACACACACTGGTGAAAAATCTTATCAGTGTGATATTTGTCAACGTAATTTTAGTAACAAGAGCAATGTAACAAAGCATATGCGCACACACACTGGTGAGAAACCTTATAAGTGTTATCTATGTAAAAATATTTTTTCCCAAAGTAGTGTTTTAAAATTGCATATGCGTACACACACTGGTGAAAAACCTTATCAGTGTGGTATTTGTCAACGTAATTTTAGTCTAAAGTGGGGTTTAAAAGTGCATATGCGTACACACAATGGTGAAAAACCTTATCAGTGTGATATTTGTCAACGTAATTTTAGTGAAAAGGGGAGTTTAACAGTGCATATGCATACACACACTGGTGAAAAATCTTATCAGTGTGATATTTGTCAACGTAATTTTAGTAACAAGAGCAATGTAACAAGGCATAAGCGTACACACACTGGTGAAAAACCTTATCAGTGTGATATTTGTCAGCGTGACTTTAGTGATAAGAGGAGTTTAACAGTGCATATGTGTACACACACTGGCAAAAAACCTTATCAGTGTGATATTTGTCAGCGTGACTTTAGTGATAATGGGATTTTAACAGGGCATATGCGTACACACACTGGCGAAAAACCTTATAAGTGTGATATTTGTCAACGTAATTATAGTAATAAGAGCAATTTAACAGTGCATATGCGTAGACACAATGGTGAAAAACCGTATCAGTGTGATATTTGTCAACGTGCTTTTAGTGATAAGTGGAGTTTTACAGTGCATATGCGTACACACACTGGCGAAAAACCTTATAAGTGTGATTATTGTCAACGTAATTTTAGTGAAAAGGGCACTTTAATAGGGCATATGCGTACACACACTGGTGAAAAACCTTATCAGTGTGATATTTGTCAACGTAATTTTAGACAAAAGGGGATTTTAACAGTGCATATGCGTACACACACTCGTGAAAAACCTTATAAGTGTAATATTTGTCAATGTAATTTTAGTAACAAGAGCAATGTAACAATGCATATGCAAACACACACTAGTGTAAAACCTTATCAGTGTGGTATTTGTAAACGTAATTTTAGTAACAAGGGCAATGTAACACTGCATATGCGTACACACACTTGTGAGAAACCATAGAAATGTGATGTTTGACTGCGTAGTTATAGCAGCTAGGTTGATTTAACAAATTATATTCCCACACACTGGTGAAAAACCTTACAGGTTTGATATAATACGGATATAGGTATTTACCATGGTTCTTCTATGTCAACAACCATGGTAAGTATCGTGCATTTGTATTATGATTGCTCAATCTTAATTTCATTTTTTTTTTTTGTTTTATACTTTTATAACTTGTATTAGTCATTCACAAATCACAATGTATTTCTTTCTATTTGTATCATCTAGTTATGTGTAGTTTTAAGAATCTTTTCGACTATCCTAAGTATTGTATATGGGGCCGTTCAAGTATTACGTAAGCAGATTTATTACAGTTATTTACCCCCCCACCCCCCTTGTCAGCAAAAGTAAGCAAAGCTCTTACCCCCTCCCCCCATGCTTACGTAAACATTTTTCGATTATTATTTATTTGTATCGATTTTTCACTAGCCAGATCGAAAGGCTGTATGGAGAGTGTCATACATTAAATAAATAAAAAGATTGTGAGTTTTTAATTAGAAATTATCAATCCTTATTATCCTTGATAATTTCATCAATTCTAATGTAACAATGATAAATAAATAAATATATACGGACAAAGCACACAGATTGAGTTAGCCCCAAAGTAAGTTCGAGACTTGTGTTATGGGATACTAACTCAACGATACTATATTTATAATAGATACATATATAGATAAACATCCAAGACCCAGGCCAATCAGAAAAAGATCGTTTTCCATCATGACCTGGCCGGGGATCGAACTCGGGGCCTCCACGTCGCAGGCAGGCGTGTTGACCGCTGCGCCACGGAGGACGACGAAGCCTTCCTTTACCTTTAGCTACATTTTTTTTATGCAAAGCATTATAATGATCATTATCGTTTTATAACTTCTTCAGTGTAATAAAATTTGTCGTACGAGAATCGAGATCGATTTTTAATACATCGATCTTATGTCATCGTTTGCTTTTTCAAATCGATCTTCAAGGCACCGGTTCGAATCGATTCCTAAGATCGATTTTTTTCACAGCTCGGCAACCCTACTAAACGTATGCATGTATTTGTAGGTAATTCCCCGAAAATACGTTTCATTTTCAAGCAAACAGAATGTGAGGGTTGCCATTTGTGTTAAAAAGAAAATAATGATCAATGACGTAATCATCATCTAAACCCCCCTACCCCCATGTCATTAAAAATAAGCAAAGCAAAGACCCCCCGCCCCCCATAGTGCTTACGTAATACTTGAATGGCCCCTATGTGTGTATCTTGTGATATGATTGCATTTATAATGCTGATAACTTATTGGTTTTAGTATATTTTGGTGTTTTGTATTAAGTAAACATGATGCACTTCCGTGCGGCATTGGACAGAATCGATGGGATTGCAAGGCGGCTGTTTCGTTTTTTAAAGGAGCGAGCACTCGATATGTTGTGTGATTGTGTCACGCCGCAAAATATGACAGCGGGCGACATCTCTTGTGACACGAGTTGAGCCATCGAGCCGCATCTCTCGGCTCGATGGCTTTACGCGAAAACACTGTCAATAATAAAATAACGCAATTTAAATAAGCAACGACCTAATTAAATAAAATGGAAAGGAAATAGGTAAACATAACATTATGAATAAAAACCAACTCAAGAGTCTAAAATTAAAAATACAATTCGTGGAACGCATTTGTCTATGGTTCAAGAAAAATCATTTAGGAGGTGGGTCGTTCGTTTGGCTAGAGAAGTTTCTGAAGAAACGTATTGATGGCTTGCTCGGTGGTGGCTGGTCTGCTGGTGTTGCTGGTACGGAAGGTTGGCGTGTTTGCGCCATAAATCCTATGTATGGGGTTGAGCGTCTAGCAGTTTGGCTGATATTTCTGTGAGTATTCATTTCTGTATCCAGAATATTTCTGTGTTTTCTTGTTCTATGGTGCTGAGTGCTGACTTAGGTCAAATGTTGTTCTAGATTTGGCTCTTTTTGGCGGGCCTAGGGCAGGAACCCGTGTGGAGGCGTCGCATCCTGGCTTGACTCAGGTGGCTTTGATTCCTATCGGATCAGGCTTGTTTGGAGTAGAAGTGTGCTGAACCCTGGTGGTACGGCACATCCAATTCTCTTTCGGCGGAGACTAGATAGGTATAAGCTGTCACAATTTCTTTGTTCCGGGTGTTCCTGAAATATCTATTCCCGCAAGCCGTGTTCATCGTGCATTAACTGATCGGTCTTTGTACGGTACATCAGAAGCGTTAGTCAGGAAAGCTAATCAGAAACGTTAGTCTCCCTATACTTATTTATTGTTAGATGTATCTAGTGAGAGAGAGTGAGTGAGTTTTATTAATTTCAACATAGTGCACAACCTAAGATAACTTATGTACCGATTGAGCTGTGGTCACAACGGTCCACCTCACGAATCCTTCTTCAAGCGACCCTGAGCTTGTTAATCGTCTCATGCGGATTCCCTGTCCTACTTCGGACCCGAGACGGAGTGAGTCAGGGAATCGACTAGTTAAGTTAGGAGATTTGTTTTGTCATATACTTATGACACAGGGTACTTAAAAAATAAACTTGTAATTGCATCCATTTATTGGGTACTTAAAAAATAAACTTGTAATTGCATCCATTTATTGTTTCATTTAATGCTCCTAGCTACCAACTATCTCATAATTAAATTTACTGCAGCACGGGCAGAGGTTCACCCAGAGTCCTTGCCGGGTTACAGTTGGTCATACATATCCCACCGATCATTTCATGTGGTGGTCAACGGGGCGCTATCCAGCACCCACCCGTTGTACGCAGGTGTGCCGCAGGGCAGCTGCCTGTCGCCGAAGGGTGCCCTCTATCTGGCAGAAACTTGTTGATCCGAAACCTATTTGGCATAACTCACTTGGCATAAACTTTTTTAAACGAACATTGTTAAGGTATAAAAAAATATTTGACATAATTGCTTTTTGGCCTAATGTTTTTATGTCCGAATTTGAAATGGGATACTTTTAAGATGGCAGAATACCTAGTATTGGGCATAATCACCGTTGTCAGAGTTACAATTTTTCATAATTTCGTTTAACATAACGTTTATTTAGAGCGCCGATTATTTGGCATAATTTGACTTAGCATACTACGAAGATCACAGAATTTCAATAGAAATAATTTTATTAGTCATATTGAAGAAAAAAATTGTTTTAAAATATCACTATGGTGTGCTACAAAAGTTAGTGACAGAAATGAATCGCTGCAAAACCGACTTCAGTAGTCTTGTCTGCCCTACCCCTAGAGTGTAATCTAAACCCGCGAAGGCGCAGAGGGGCGAGGCGGCCCGCGAGCTGAGGACGCTCACCACCGCAGCTTCGGCTTGCTGGCCGGCTTTGCCAGCCGATTAGCTTACATGGGACCGCCAGAGCCCTACAGCGCCGGAGCCGTGACAGAAGCCATGCTTGCTGCATGTTGCATGCTTGTATGCTGCATGCCTGCTGCATGCTGCATGCCTACTGCTGCACGAAGGATACTCCCAAACATACCCTGTGTTTGGGAGTATCCTTCGTGCATGACGAGATGAGAACACCACATCGAAACTACTGGCCTACCAGTGTACAGAAAGTGCAGACCTCTTCCTTCACATCGCTACCTGCCCGTGAAGAAAGAATTCGAGCTCACGATGCAGCAAGGAATTTGCCGACCAAGCAAAAGCCCTTGGTCCAGTCCGCTACATGTCGTTTCTAAGAAAAACGGCGACTTACGAATTTGTGGTGACTACAGAAGTCTCAATGACGTCACTAAACCCGATCGCTATCCAGTTCCACGCCTCAAAGATTTTACCTACTTGCTTCACGGCAAGAAAATCTTCTCCTATGCGTTCGCGCAGCGGAATGTTGTTGAATTTAAAGATTTTAAATATGCAGATATTTAGGGTATGACGTCGTGTAATTGTGTATGGTAAAAAAAAATTTGGGCGTGCAGCCATTGTGGAGAAATTCACCAAAAACTGATTCCGCTGGGCGAACCTTGTCCTGGCGGAACTTTTTAATCCATTGACTTTAGAAAAAAGAGATGTGTCCAAAAATTAGTGTGTAATTGTGTATGTATGAATAAAATTTGTGAGAGAGAGAATAAAACTTCGGAGAAATTCAAGTTTCCGCTGCGCGAACGTTTGGCCATTAGCTAGTTTTCATATAAAGCCATTGATAAAATATTAAACAGATACGATATATTCTAACAAACTGACCAAAAAAAAAAATGTGCCGAACACAGCAGCAGCACACATGCATATTTTTATTCGGCATACATTGGTACAGTGTCAGTGAAATGGGGCACAATCTAAAGCATAGAGAAGAAAAAGATGGCTAGTGTTTGTCGTTTGCGCTCTTAGTGTTTGTCGTTTGTTTGTACGAGTGTATCGAGAATGACTAAGGCGAGATGCAGGACTTTCCTTTTGTACGCTTCATTTTCAGTGCGCTAATGACATATCTACCTTAGTTTAATATTTTATCAATGTATAAAGCGCTTACATAGAGAGCTGTAGATTTTTACATACGTTGTTTTGAATTTGTGCATATTTGTGTACAAAACAGATTTAGAAACAATCACGCTTTTTAGGTCATAGTTCTTAAAGTATGCATTTTGGGGTCTAGATTTTCACGTTTATACAAACCTTGTAAGTGTCTGCAACATATTGCCAAATATCAATGATGTTCCTTTAGTAATTAAAGAGATATAGGAGAATTAACCATGACAAAATCACTGTTTACAAAGCAGTCAAATATGTGTGCGTTCGCGCAGCGGAATGTTGTTAAATTTAAAGATTTTAAATATGCAGATATTTAGTGTATGACGTCGTGTAATTGTGTATGGTACACACAATCTTCTACACTCTCGATTTAAACCGAGCCTATTCGCAATTACCAAACTTCGAACCTGATATCGAGAAGACAGCGATCACTACACCATTCGGTTTGTTCGAATTTTCACGAATGTGCCCAGGTCTCAAGAATCATTCCAACGATTCCTTCACGAAGTACTCAATGGAATATACTACGCGTTCCCATTCATCGATGGTGTTATCGTTGCATCTGAAAATGAAACAAGCCACTTCGGGGGTGTGCGTTCGCGCAGCGGAATGTTGTTGAATTTAAAGATTTTAAATATGCAGATATTTAGTGTATGACGTCGTGTAATTGTGTATGGTAAAAAAAAAATTTGTGCGTGCAGCCATTGTGGAGAAATTCACCAAAAACTGATTCCGCTGGGCGAACGTTGTCCTGGCGGAACTTTTTTTAAAACATTGACTTTAGAAAAAAGAGATGTGTCCAAAAATTAGTGTGTATTTGTGTGTAATTGTGTATGTATGAATAAAATTTGTCGCCGCTTTTTTATAGCTATCCGAACTTGGTCAGGTTATGTAGGTTTTCGATGCTTCGTCAGTATTTTAATTGTTTTTCTTTAATTACTGAATTTAATGACATGAAATTTTGCATGTGAATAGTTGAATGAATACACTAATTATTGGCATACATTTTAACATGCAATTCCTTTAGAATGTCGTGATATTTGACTGCTTTGTAAACAGTGATTTTGTCATGGTAAATTGTCCTATATCTCTTTAATTACTAAAGGAACATCATTGATATTTGGCACTATGTTGCAGACACTTACAAGGTTTGTATAAACGTGAAAATCTAGACCCCAAAGTGCATACTTTAAGAACTATGACCTAAAAAGCGTGTTTTACGTTTATATTTTTATCTTTTTAGCCCTACGATTTTTTCTAAATCTGTTTTGTACACAAATATGCACAAATTGAAAACAACGTATGTAAAAATCTACAGCTCTCTATATAAGCGCTTTATATGAAAACTAGCTAATGGCCAAACGTTCGCGCAGCGGAAACTTGAATTTCTCCGAAGTCTATGCATGCACAAATTTTATTCATACATACACAATTACACACAAATACACACTAATTTTTGGACACATTTCTTTTTTCTAAAGTCAATGTTTTAAAAAAAGTTCCGCCAGGACAACGTTCGCCCAGCGGAATCAGTTTTTGGTGAATTTCTCCACAATGGCTGCACGCACAATTTTTTTTTTACCATACACAATTACACGACGTCATACACTAAATATCTGCATATTTAAAATCTTTAAATTCAACAACATTCCGCTGCGCGAACGCACACACTTCGGAGATCTGCAGGAGTTTTACGCCGATTAGACACGTATGGTGTCACTATAAACCCATCTAAGTGTGTTTTCGGCAGCGAAACAGTCAAGTTCCTAGGTTACGAAGTATCAAGTAAGGGAATCAAGCCACTTCAAGACAAAGTTACTGCAATAATAGAGTACCCCAAACCGAAAACCATTCAAGACTTATGAAGATTTATGGGGATGATAAATTTCTACCGCGACAGCATTCCGAAAGCAGCCGATATCCAAGCACCTCTAAATGCGTCCCTTCATAATTCAAAAAAACGAGACAAAACGGAAGTAAAGTGAGACAATCAGTCGACGAAAGCCTTTGAGTTGTGCAAACAGAGCATAATAAACGCTGCTTTATTGTCTTACCCATCCAGTTCGCCTGACGACCGAATTGCCATTTTTTGTGCGCATTTTCTATCTGCGCCTGGGCATCCCTCCAACAATGGCGAAACAAAGAACAAAGGGTGCCACTCGGGTATTTTTCAAAAAAAATCTCTGAAAGACAAAAGAATTATAGTACTTTCGATCGGGAATTATTGGCTACATATATGACAGTAAAACACTTTCGAAAAATGTTTGAAAGCAAAGAACTCATCATTTATACCGATCACAAACCGCTAACTTACGCAATCCGCAAATCTCCGTCTGATAGCGACACACCACGGCGAATCCGGCAGCTACTCTTCATCAGCGAGTTCACTACTGACATCCAACACATGAGCGGAGCACAAAATATTGTCGCAGATGCACTATCGCGCGTCGAGACCATCGACACGCCATCAACTACGACGAGTTATCTCAAGCTCAAGAAAACGACAGTTGTATACTTTTTTTTTTTTTTTTTTTTTTTTGACGCTGTGGGAATGCCTTTACGCACCGTACCCCGAAGGGCGTGTGTGGGACTCGCCCAGCCGAAGCTGGGAATACCCACTAAACCCACAGCGACACTCCGGCATCGCCATACTGGCGGGGGAGTGGGAAACTAGCGCAGCCTGAGCTACCTCCCCCCCGCCGGCGAAACCCGCCTAGTAGGGCGGGCCCTCAATTGCCCCTCCTGGGGAGGGGCCGTGGCTCCCGCGTGATGAGCGATGTAAGGCGGGCGTCGGCCTCACGCCCGCCGCTCACCTCAGGGAGGGAGAAAGCGGGCGAAATCCCGCCTTCTCCTCCCCCTACGCCGCCTGCGGAGCGCCGGAGCGAGGGGATCCTCTTCCCGCTCGCGCTCCGCGGCCTCCTTCTGCGACATCACGACCTCGCAGAAGGAGGCCATCACCACCCAAGTCTCCTCGCTCCCCACCATCGCTCTGACGATGGCGGGCAGCGAGAGGTCCCCTCCAACCGCCGCGACAAGATCGCGGCGCGGCACGGCCCACGACGGGCACACCGCGAGGGTGTGTTCCGCCGTGTCCTCCGCCGCGCCACAACCATGGCACGACGGTGTCTCCTCTCGCCCTATCCGGTGCAGGTACCTGCCGAAGCAGCCGTGACCGGAGAGCACCTGCACCAGACGGAAGGAGAGGAATCCGTGACGCCTGTCGAGCCAGTCCTTCAGGACCGGCCCGACGGCGTCAAGGGTACGGCGGCCGAACACCGCGGAGGCGAGGTCCCGCGTCCAATGCTGGACGATGGCGTCCCTCGCCTCTCGGCGGACGGCTTCTCTCACTTCTGGGGCCGGACGCTCGCCCAGCGCCCTGCGCCCCGCCGTCCACTCGTACACTCCGCGACGGCGAGCACCCACGCCTCGAGCTCCCAAGGCGGGGTGCCCGCCAGAGCGCACGCCGCTGCGAAGCCCACCGTGCGGTAGGCCCGCGATGCCCGCTGGGCGATAGCCCTTTGGGGCGACCGAAGGGCGGTGAGGTTCTCCCTCCTATGGAGGGAGTCCGCCCAAATCGGGGCCCCATAAAGGGCCATACTCCGCAGTATGCCGGCGTATAGACGCCGGCACCGCATGCTGGGCCCCCCCAGGTTTGGCATCAGCCACGAGAGGGCTACCGCAGCCTTCAGCAGGCGCGTCGACAGCCCGCTGAAATGCGGGCCGAAGCGCCACCTGCTGTCCAACGTGAGGCCCAGATACTTCATCTGGGCCTCGACCCTGATCCTGACGCCCTCCACAAAAATGTGGGAGTCAGGTGGGGGGCGCTGCCGGGGGCCGTGAAAGAACACGGCCTCCGTTTTGTGCAGCGCCACCCTCAAGCCCAGGCGGCGGATCCTTCCCGCCACCAAGGATCCGCCCGCCGACGCTAAACTGGCCGCCTCCCGGAAGGTGCTCCCGCGGGAAGTGAGGAGAGTGTCATCTGCATAGCAGATGACACCCGTGCCTCGAAGGAGGGTTCCCCTCAGGAGCCAGTCATAACCGACGTTCCACAGAAGAGGCCCTAAAACAGACCCCTGTGGAACGCCGGCTTCAACAGCGTATCGCCGGAGCTGGCCAGCCCCGTCTACGAGGAGGACAGCACGGTCCTCCAAGTAGCTGGGACAGTTGTATACCTACATTATCTCAACAGACCAACATACAACTCAAGAAAATCATCTTACTTGGTACCAACAAGCCAATATTCTGCGAAACATCAACTTCACATGTTCGTCCATATCTAACAGCTGATTTTCGTCGCATAGCTTTCAACGCCGTGCACAGCCCAAGCCACCCTGGAGTACGAACAATACGGAAGCTGATGCAAGAGCGATTCTTTTGGCCCTCAATGAATACCGACATCGGTGAGTGGACTAAAACATGCAATTCGTGTCAGCTCTCCAAAATACAACGACACAATCATAGTGACAGCGCAACATTTCCACCCAGCGAACGATTTCAACATATTCACAATCGAACTACCAGGACGATCAAGCAACATATCGATCGATCGCCTCAAACCTGCGTACACAGAAGATGATCCCAAGCATACGAACAGCGAGACCAATCAAGCACCTGCAGCTACCACAGACGAGCAATCCACAGCCAAGACTCCAGCACCTGCAGCGACCCCAGACGAGCAATCCAACCTACTTCCAGCCCAGCATACGAGGGAACAACGTACCAGATCAGGCAGGATCGTCAAGAAAACAACACCAAAAATACTAACAATGTACCTATTGTTTGTTTACAGCTTGCAATTCGATCACTTAAGTTAAGAATTTTAGTCGATAATGATCAAAATCAAACAGACTTTCAATCAATATCTGGATGTGGTGCTCCTAATCTGGTATTTATTTTTTCCTTAATAGAAATAGTAGGACCACTATTATTAAAGAGTCAAACTAATTTTTTGAGTAATTACTTCACTTTTACTGTAATATTAAATGTTTGCAGCTCAAAGCTGTTTGTATACCTACCATTCAAAACCAGCCTGGGGATATTTTAAAGAGGAGTGGCATCACGCGGGTTACTTAACCGACTTTTACCTAAAACAAACTGTCGTGCTCTCTATAAAATCTTGACATTAATTTCGATTACTTGCAAGAATGCTGAATATAATTTTTCTTAATTAAATAAAAACATGCCATGTTCATCATCATCTCAGCGTTAATCCCAGTCGCATCCGAAGCATTTTCAGCTTAGGAGTTTGGGGGTCCGCTTTACCAGTCTAACTGTTGTTTTGGCTAAACTTCGATATTTTCCGTGAAGCGACTGCCGTCTGACCTCCACAACCCGAAGGCGATATCTAAGCATTGCAGTTAGACCAGTGGCGTAGCTAGCTTGGGTGGCACCCGGGGCGGAAGTTGGTGGTGTCACCCCATGGAAAGTAAAAAACTGGCAGGTATCTCTCCACAACTGTGCTGTCATCCGTATACCCAAAGATACCGGGCATCAGCAGATCGTTAATATGCATCAAGAACAGAGTTTTTTTTTTTTATAAGTTATAAACAAGCGCTTGACAGCAATCCCGCCTGATGGTAAGCAGTGATGCGATCATTGATGGTAAAGCGCGCTAGTTTATTAAGAACCTATTCACTCTAGCCTTGAAGACACTCAAATTGTAATGTGACGGAAACACCGTCGCTGGCAAATTGTTCCAGTCCCTCGATGTACGCGGTATAAAAGAGGAAGCGAAACGCTTCGTCCGGGTCGCAGTGGTATCAACAACGTAAGGGGGGAAACTCGCCGTACGACGGGTCGTCCGATGGTGGAACGGTGATGGGGGAATTAAATCATGCAATTCCCTTGCACACTCACCAGAATGCAACCTATAGAAGACCGAAAGGCTGGCTACTCTACGCCTGTGCTCCAGGCTTTGGAGACCGTTTCGAGTTAAGTCTGGGACGCCAATCAGCCTCTTCGCACGCCTATCCACTGAATCCAAAGTATCCAGGTGACATTTCGCAGCACCAGCCCAAATGTGGCTGCAGTACTCCACACACGAGCGGACCTGTGCTTTGTACAACATTAGAAGCTGCCCCGGTGTGAAGTACCGCCGAACCTTTGCGATAACACCAAGTTTTCTAGCAGCCACCCTGGCCTTGGACTCAATGAACCGCCCAAAGTTAAGGTTCGAGGAAATCTCTACTCCCAAAAGCTGAAGGCGGTTGGTGCACTCCAAGGATACATTCTGAAAAGTAGGAGCCAAGGTGAACGGGCTCCTTTTGGCAGTGAAAAGACACGCCTGTGTTTTGGCGGCATTGAATGCTACAAGATTGGCTTTGCCCCATTCGGAAACTGCCTGTAGTGCAGCACTCGTACGCTCTACCATAGCCTCTCTTTCGGACCAGATTGCTTCCTTACTAGCCCGAGCTTCCGGCAGATATCTCTCCACAACTGTGCTGTCATCTGCATACCCATAGATACCGGGCATCAGCAGATCATTAATATGCAGCAGGAACAGAGTTGCAGAGAGAACAGACCCCTGGGGAACACCGGCATTGGTCGACATGGGCTCCGATGAGCATCCGTCGACAACAACTCGGAGGGACCGTTCAGTCAGGAAGTCTTTAACCCAGCCAGTCAGGCCAGCGGAAACGCCGTACGCTGGAAGCTTACTCAAAAGGCCAGCGTGCCATACCCGATCGAAGGCCTTCGAGACATCAAGGGAGACAGCAATCGCTTCCCCATTCTTCTCGAGGGCCTCGCCCCACAAGTGAGTGGCATACACTAGTAGGTCCCCAGTTGACCGATTGCGCCGAAAACCGTACTGTCGGTCACTGGGGAGATCGTTACCTTCCAGGTAAGCCAAGAGGCGCGAATTCAATACACGCTCCATAATCTTGCAGAGTATGGAGGTTACCGAAATCGGCCGATAGTTGGTAGGATCGGCACGACTACCCTTTTTGGGCACGGGCTGCACGTTGGCAAGCTTCAAGGACTTGGGCACTATACCAGTCCCAAATGAGAGGCGATACAGGCGCGTCAATACAGGAGACAACTCGGGCGCACATGCCTTAAGAACAATCGCTGGTATACCATCTGGACCACTAGCCTTATTCACGTCCAGACGACACAGTGCTCCCAGGACCTCCTTGTTCCTAATGCGAACCTCCGGCATTGAAGCTCTGCAATGAGGTAAATTGGGTGGAGTAGCACTGCCAGTATCAAGACGCGAACTATGGGCAAAGAGAGATGCAAAGAGACCTGCTTTTTCTCTCGCCGTATGGGCCAGTGTTCCATCAGGCCTCACCAGCGGAGGCAGTGTGGGTCGACAGAAGTTCGCCTCGACCGATTTGGCAAGGGACCAAAAAGATCTGCTACCGGATGGCTGCGCAGATAGCTTGTTGCCAATATGGGTAATACGGTCGAAGCGAGCCCGCTTAAGCGCCTTTTTGTAGGACTTGGCAGCACGGTTAAAGGCTCTCTTCTTTGAGCTTAGATCCGGAGCTCTGCGGTCACGAGCGTCAACCCAGGTGAGAAATGCCGCGTGCTTATGCTGCTCAGCTTGGACACAATCGGCATTGAACCATGGGCGAGCTGAGCCACCGACAGGCACGTCGCTGAAGGGGATAAAATACTCCATAGCACCACATCGGTTATAGCGTCCGCACAGCTCGACGGATTGTCAGAAGAGAAGCAGACCTGCTGCCAAGGATAAGACGCAAAGAAGTGGCGCATCTCATCCCAATCTGCTGACTTGTATCGCCACAATCTCCGTTCACCACGAGAGTCGTGATCTGGAGGGGAGAAGGATGACACAGACTTCACCAGACAGTGGTCTGAAGTTCCCAACGGTGAGGAAACTGTTACAACACATCTGTCCGGATCAGTGGTCAGCAGAAGGTCCAAACAGTTGGCAGTATGCCCAACTACATCAGGCACCCTAGTCGCTTGCTCTACCAGCTGGGAAAGGCCCATAGAAAGCGCAAAGTTTCGCGCTTCTCTCCCAGCGTGGTCGGTCCTCTGGTATGGGAAGAGCCAGTCCTGATGGCAGGCGTTGAAGTCCCCCAGAGCGACGAACTGAGCGTCAGGGTGCCGATGCAGCGCATTGTCAGCAGCCTCACTGAGGTGCTCGAATAACCGAGTTGTCTCCTGATCACCGCTGTGCGATCGGTAGACACAGGTGTAGACAATTTTGTCTACACCAGTGTCAACCAACAGCCATAAGGTCGATAGATGAGGGTCTTCGAGGTGACGGAGACGCCGGCAACAGATGTCATTGCGGACATACACACAGACCCCAAAGAGAAAAGACCCCGGAGGATTACCGGCATTAGTCGATATGGGATCATCTGTCGTCATCTGTCGATAACTCGAAGGGAACGTTCAGTCAGGAAGTCTTTTACCCAGCCAGTCAGGCCAGCGGAAATGCCAGAAGTGGAAGTGCCATACCCAGTCGAAGGCCTTCGAGACATCAAGGGAGACAGCAATCGCTTCCCCATTTCTCTCAAGGGCCTCGCCCCACAAGTGAGTGGCATACATTAGTAGGTCCCTAATTGACAGATTGCGGCGAAACCCGTACTGTCGGTCACTGGGGAGATCGTTACCTTCCAGGTAAGCCAAAAGGCGCGAGTTCAATACGCGCTCCATAATCTTGCAGAGTATGGAGGTTATTGAAATCGGCCGATAGTTGGCAGGATCGGCACGACTACCCTTTTTGGGCACAGGCTGCACGTTGGCAAGCTTCCAAGACTTGGGCACTATACCTATTCTAAATGGGAGCCGATACCAGCGCGTCAATACAGGAGTCAACTCGGGCGCACATGCCTTAAGAACAATCGCTGGTATACCATCTGGGCCACTAGCCTTATTCACGTCTAGACGACATAGTACTCTCAGAACCTCCTTGTTTCTAATGCAAACCTCCAGCATTGAAGTTCCGCAATAAGGAAAATTAGGTGTAGTAGAGCTGCTAGTTTCAAGAGGCGAATTGTGGCAAAGATGCAGAGACCTGATTTCTCTCTCGTCGTATGACTAAGCGGAGCGGTATGAAGTCACGAAACGGTTTTCACCAGCGCCCGCCGCGGTGGCGGAATGTTTTTAGTTTTATTTTCAAAACTCACGAGACCGGAGTTTTGTGCGATTACGCTGCCATCGCGGTAGCGATTATCACCCGCAAATTTGGCGGTTGATTATCGCAAGACGGGCGGTTGTAGAACGCGCGGGACCAAACCGCCGCGGCTCCCGAACCGCAACCCGCGCCCGCTGGTACAAGATAACCGCCGGTGCAGCAGGACCGGCAAACAACCGCGCTCACCGCGGGAGTAAAACCCATTGTGAAATGTGCTTTTTACATACACACATCAAAAGTGTCTAGGGATCAACATATATTTTTGCAATAACTTTTCTCCTGATTGATATTAATTAAAATTTTCTTTAAGGATTCATCAAATAAAGTGTTTTCGTTTGTCACAGTAACGATAAACCAAGTCACCTTTGCATTAATAAAGAAATTTGCCATTTTTCTAATAAAGGGATATTTGACATTTGAACCACTAACACAAAAGTTCGAAAAAAAGACTGAAATAACAGTTTTCTCTAAAATTTTATTGGGTAACTTAAACAATTAATAATCCGTGTTTCTACCGCGAACACTAACAACACAAGAACATCAGTTTGGCATACTCAAAATGAGTTCATCCAAATCACGCTGTGGAATGGCCGCCCATGTTCGTTGCAACAACAAAAAAAGGTCTTCTTGCGACTGGATACCCTCCATATTCGACAGAGCTCTTCTCTGTAGCATATCCCATGCATGCTCAATCGGGTTCAAGTCTGGCGACTGAGCAGGCCAGGGCAGGACATTGATATTAGCTGCGGCGAGAGTCTGTCTTACAACTCTTGCGGTGTGCGGTCGTGCATTATCATGCATTAACTGAAATAAGGGACCGATTTGCACTTGTAGAGGAACGATGACGTCTGATACAATCGTTTCAGCATAAATTTGAGCGTTGAGGTTGCCTCTGATCCAAATCAACTCAGTTCTTCCGCCGATCCAAATACCCGCCCATACCATGATGGTTCCACCACTATAAGGATGGACTTCCTGGCAGGATTTTAATCGCTGTTGGCGTCCAGGGGTTCTCCAGTGTAGTATACGTCTTGTATCCGGTCTCATACCAAAACGAGACTCATCAGAAAAGCACACGAAACGCCATTGTTCTTCTGCCCAATTTCTGTGTTCAAGAGCCCATTGATATCGAATCCTACGATTGTGCATTGCTATAGGTGGTACCCGTAGCGGTCTTCGGGAATGAAGATTCACTTCATGCAAGCGGTTTCTGACTGTTTGGTCGCTAATTAAGTTCCCTGAAGAGTGATGAAGCCTCACGGCTAACATCATGGCGGTTATTGTTGGAGCTCTTCGGGTTAAGATTTGAATGTATCGGTCTTGTCTCCGTGTGGTGCAGCGATACCGTCCTCCATGGCGCTCAGCCACGGTACCAGTGCTTCGGTAACGTGTCCCAAGTCGACTGATAACACTCTGACTTGTATTCAGAGCTAAAGCCACAGTACGTTGCCGGGAACCAGCTTCTATCATTCCCACGGCTCTGAGCATTTCTTCCCTGCTTAAATGACGTCGCCGCTCCATAATAACGTTGGTTTTAATCAGTAGTAGGGAAACAGTAGCACTAATAATGTCTTCAATGCGTTGTATGTTTTTATAGGAAAATATTGACAGCTGATTTTCATCTTTTACTCGAATTTGATTCACAGTTCCTGATTCAAATTATGAAATGCACCAAAAAGGATCCATATAAATTTATAAAATCATAAATTTATTACAAAGCCACATCTCAATCTCAAGAAATCCGCATAAAAATGCTTGATCCCTAGACACTTTTGATGTGTGTATATATCTGCATTCTACAGAAGCTGCGGGCCCGCAACCGCGGCGGATGCAGGTGAAAACTGCTCCGTGAGTTCTTAGCCTAAGAGCCAGTGTTCCACCAGCTTTATCTAGCGGAGGCAGTGTGGACCAACAGAAGTTCACCTCGACCGATTTGGCAAGGGACCAGAAAGATCTACTACCGGATGGCTGCGCAAAAAGCTTATTGCTAATATGAGTAATGCGGTCGAAGCGAGCCTTAAGCGACTTTTTGTAGGACCTGGCAGCACGATCAAAAGCCCTGTGGCCAGGAGCTCTGTGGTCCCGAGCTTTAACCCAAGTGAGAAATGCCGTGTGCTTACCTTGTTCCGCTTGAATACCATCGGCGTTGAACCATAGGCGAGCCGAGCCACCGACGGGAACATTACTGAAGGGGCCTAATAAAATACTTCATAGCTTGACGCACCACATCGGATATAGCGTCCGCACAGCTCGACGGATTGTCAGAAGAGAAGCGAACCAGCTAGCAGGGATAAGACGCAAAGAAGTGGCGCATCTCATCCCAATCTGCCGAGTTGTATCGCCACATTAGCCGTTCACCACGTGAGTCGCAATCTAGTGGGGCGAAGGATGATATAGACTTCACCAGACAGTGGTCTTGAAGTTCCTAACGGTGAGGGAACTGTTAACAACACATCTGTCCGGATTAGTGTTCAACAGAAGGTCCAAACAATTGGCGGTATGACCAACTACATAAGGCACCCTAGTCGCTTGTCCTACCAGCTGGGAAAGGCCCATGGATACCGCAAAGTTTCGCGCTTCTCAACCAGCATAGTCGATCCTCTGTGTATGGGAAAAGCCAGTCTTGGTGGCAGGCATTGAAGTCCCCCAGAGCGACGAAGTGTACCTACGTCAGGGTGCCGGTGCAGCACATTGTCAGCATCCTCACTGAGGTGGTCAAATATTCGAATCGTCCTTCGTAATTGGGCCCTCTATTACTTGCGGTCGGCCAGCAGAACCTCATGCTTCGGATCTCGCTACCCTCCACGACCAAACTCCCGACACAACAACAATTGGCGAATTGTTCACGGCACACAACGCAACAAAACTGCTTAGACCCATCAGCTCCATACGGCTTCACCAGACATTACACGACCGGACCGCGGCCGGAACACGACGAATTGCTTGGCGGTAAGACTTTATCTGGTGGATGGTAACTTCTGCCGGCAGCCGATGTTAAAAAATATGATATTAGAAAATATATTTTCTTTCTTTTTTTTTTACATATTATAAACCAGCGCTTGACCGCAATCCTGCCTGATGGTAAGCAGTGACGCAATCGTTGATGGTAAAGCGCACTAGTTTATTTAGAGCCTATTCACTCTAGCCTTGAAGACACTCAAATTGTAGTCCGACGGAAACACCGCCGCTGGCAAATTGTTCCAGTCCCTCGATGTACGCGGTATAAAGGAGGAGGCGAAACGCTTCGTCCGGATCGTAGTGGTGTTAACAACGTAAGGGTGGAAACCAGCCGTACGACGGGTCGCCCGCTGGTGGAACGGAGATGGGGGAATTAAATCATGCAATTCCCTCGCACACTCCCCGAAATGCATCCTATAGAACACCGAAAGGCTGGCTACTCTACGCCTGTGCTCTAGGCTTTGGAGACCAACTCGAGTTAGATCAGGGTCACCAATCAGCCTCTTTGCACGTCTCTCCACTGAATCCAAAGTGGCCAGGTGACACTTGGCAGCACCAGCCCAAATGTGGCTGCAGACGCTGCAGTACTCCACACACGAACGGACCTGTGCTTTGTATAACATTAGAAGCTGCCCAGGTGTGAAGTACTGCCGGACCTTTGCAATAACGCCAAGTTTCCTGGCAGCCACCTTAGCCTTGGACTCAATGAACCGCCCAAAGTTAAGGTTCGAGGAAATCTCAACCCCCAAAAGCTGAAGGCGGTCGGAACACCCCAACGACACATTTCGAAAAGTAGGAGCCAAGGTGAACGGGCTCCTTTTGGCGGTGAAAAGACACGCTTGTGTTTTGGCGGCATTGAATGCTACAAGATTGACATTGCCCCATTCGGAGACTGCCTGCAGTGCAACACTCGTTCGCTCAACCATGGCCTCTCTTTCGGACCGGATTGATTCCCTACTAGCCCGAGCATCCGGCAGGTATCTCTCTACAACTGTGCTGTCATCTGCATACCCATAGTACCGGGCATCAGCAGATCGTTAATATGCAGCAGGAACAGAGTTGCAGAGAGAACAGACCCCTGAGGAACACCGGCATTAGTTGACATGGGCTCAGAAGAGCATCCGTCGACAACAACTCGGAGGGACCGTTCAGTCAGGAAGTCTTTTACCCAGCCAGTCAGGCTAGGGGAAATGCCGTACGCTGGAAGCTTACTCAAAAGGCTAGCGTGCCATACCCGGTCGAAGGCCTTCGAGACATCAAGGGAGACAGCAATCGCTTCCCCATTCTTCTCGAGGGCCTCGCCCCACAAGTGAGTGGCATACACAAGTAGGTCCCCAGTTGACCGATTGCGGCGAAACCCGTACTGTCGGTCACTGAGGAGATCGTTACCTTCCAGGTATGCCAAGAGGCGCGAGTTCAATACACGCTCCATAATTTTGCAAAGTATGGAGGTGATCGAAATCGGCCGATAGTTGGCAGGATCGGCACGACTACCCTTCTTGGGCACGGGCTGCACGTTAGCAAGCTTCCAGGACTTGGGCACTATACCAGTCCTAAATGAGAGGCGATACAAGCGCGTCAATACAGGAGACAACTCGGGCGCACATGCTTTAAGAACAATCGCTGGTATACCATCCGGACCACTAGCCTTATTCACGTCCAGACGACACAGTACTCTCAGAACCTCAGGCATTGAAGCTCCGCAATGAGGTAAATTAGGTGGAGTAGCACTGCCAGTATCAAGACGCGAATTATAGGCAAAGAGAGAAGCAAAGAGACCTGCTTTCTCTCTCGCCGTATGAGCCAGTGTTCCATCAGGCCTAACCAGCGGAGGCAGTGAGGGCCGACAGAAGTTCGCCTCAACCGATTTGGCAAGGGACCAAAAAGATCTGCAACTAACTAGCTGCTCTGCTACTTCTTCTTTTTACTATCTATCATTATAGAATAATACACGTTTAACAATTTATGACAACCAAACACAACATACTTCACAACCGCGAGTATGGTCCACGGGGAATCTTCCACGACAGTGTCAGGCTCTTCTGCGGGAATCCTCGATTTATAAATAGAGCTGAGCTAGTGCCAGTGGAGGAATCGTTGGAAAAAACATTGTGCTAACGGTTTAAGTATTTTTAGAGACTGGGTGGGTGTCACCCCAAAAATGGTGACACCTTCCCCCCACCCCCTAGCTACGCCACTGAGTTAGACCAATTGTTAGACTTTTGAGGGCTCCAACAACCCGCAACGACTAGATTTTCGTATGGCAACCGGGACCAACGGCTTAACGTGCTTTCCAAGGCACGACCAGACCAGTGCATTCATGCATACAAATATTTGCACAGTGCGGGGATCGGACCCGCACCTCCTTGCGCAACGGCCGCGTTCGCTACCGCTACGCCACAGAGGCTGTCATCAAACTGTGAAAAACATGCCATGTTATCAGAGTTATAACAATTTGGCATGTCGTTTGGTCGCCACTCGCCAAAGGTTGTCTGTAAAAGATTGCTCTTAGCAGTAAGACCACCCTTTGTAAAATCTTTATATTAATGTTTCTGTAATCTATATAGTGTACATAGTATATTGTACTCTTGGTGTACATAATAAATAGTATTCTATTCTACATTTTGTTAAATCAAATCAAATCATTTATTTCAAATAAACCAGTTACAGGCACTTTTGAATTGTCAGAAGGTCGGTCAGTCAATAAGATGAAGCTAGTCGCCCATTCCAAAGAGTAGGTACCTATGGAGAAGAACGGGCAAGAAACTCCATGGACACTCTTAAATTTTTAAGCTATTGTTACAAATATTTGATTACATCATTCATGTTGAAATCAACCGCGTGAGAACGATGCAGAAATATATTGTACGCTGAGAGCGTCCATTATGGAAAACACAAAAATCAATTCAGAAATTAAAATACGCCGTGGCAGCTAAGAGATGACCAGTCCCCTCCGACGGCGTCCGTTCACGAACATGACGTATGGATCAGCATCATTCAGTTCAACCATATCGAAGGGAACCCAATGACCCAAAACACACGCCACCATCAGCGAGACATTTGAGTGAGCATGACATACTCTCAACAGCCAGAGCACAATTAAGTCAATAAAAAAGACTAACCCAACAAATAAATGCCTTACAGCACATTCGTACATTGTGCTCACACGTTTGCCATGCAATTATACAATACTAAGAAATTGAATCTACACAATGCTAAGATAGTTTTGTCCAAGGTTCAGCAGCTCCAACAGTGTTCCTGAATCTGTGGAAAGTTTAGCTCCTGTGCAGCTGTACAAGTGCCGAACACCTCTATCAGCGATACAATTCCGTAACGTACAATATGCTTGGCTACATAGTGTGTAATACAGGCTTTGAATAAATAACATAAACAATTACATATTAAAACTACAAGAGGAAAAATCAAAGAACAATCATTGTATAGAAACCGGACGCAGCTCAAGCCCAAGCCTTTTTGTCCCCAATAGTCCCGAGCAAGTCGACGTGTAATAATGTGGAATGCCTTTTTTGTCTCTTCTACATCTGGGCCTGTAGCCAATGTAACATCGCTTCGTAGCGAATCGTAATCGAATACCAAACCAACCAATGGCGGGAACGATTGACCACGCGACGCGATAAATCACGTGGTCAACCGTTCCCGATGTTGGTTAGTTTGGTATTCGATATCGCTTCGCTACGAAGCGATGTTACATTGGCTACAGGCCCTGGGAACTTAACTTTTTTTTTTAATAATTATATACTAGTGCTTGACTGTAATCTGAGTTGGGTGCTTTGGGGTCCCACCTCCATCTTTGGGACCCAGGTCAACCCCACCTGCCAGACGGTGCACCTGCTGACTCACGAACGGGGCTCTGACGCCGGCTTTCCCTTCAGGGTTGAGTGGTCAGACGCCAGACGGCAGTCGTACTCGTAAAAGCCAAACAAGCCATTCAACAACAATGAACAGGAATAAAAGAGATGCACATGTCACAGCTAGGGCGCCGCCGCAAAACGGCGCGCAGGAGCCTCGCCCGACTCCTGTGACCTGTGGGCTAGGGCTACCGTGTCAGAGGCGGACACGGCTGAAGAAGCGAGCCCAAACCATGAAAATCCGTTTCGTGTCGTGGAACGTTGGCACGGTAACTGGACGCGCGAGAGAGCTGGCCGAAACTCTCCACAGGCGGAGGGTGGTCGTGGCGTTCCTGCAGGAGACTCGGTGGAAAGGCAGCAGATCCCGGCTTATTGGGAATGGCTACAAGCTGATCTACACGGGTGCACCTAGTGGGAGAAATGGGGTTGCCGTGGTGTTGTCCGACGAGCTCCAGGATGGCGTCTTGCTGATGTCGGTGCGGGTGCTTGTCAATGGGGTTATAACCCACTTGATAAGTGCCTACGCTCCGCAGGCCCGGTGCGGTGAAGCCGAAAGGACGCTGTTCTGGACCCAGCTCGAAGGATTGCTTCGCAGAATTCCGTTATCCCAGGGAGTCGTTCTGGGTGGTGATTTGAACGGTCATGTGGGTGAGAGGTGTGGCGAGTTTGAGCGTGTTCAAGGTGGCTTTGGGTACGGTAGCCGCAACGCAAAAGGGGACAGCATTCTCCGAATGTGTGCGGCCGCGGACCTTGCAATCGTGAACACCTACTTCAAAAATAAGCCGGAGCACCTTGTCACCTACCGGAGCGGGCGAAGCGCTACCCAGATCGATGTTCTTCTAACTAGGAGGCACCACATCGGCAAAGTAGCCAACTGCAAAGTCATACCCGGTGAGAGTTTCACTACACAACACCGTCTCCTTGTCAGGGACCTCTGCGTAAAGGCCCAACGTAGACGTGTAGAGGACTGCCGGCACCAGATCCGGTGGTGGCTGCTTGATGAAAACAGGTCCCAGGATTTTGCGTCGGTTATTGGCGACAAGTGGGTCGGTACCGACGGAGAACCTGTGCAAAACCACTGGGATAGAATCCAGGCAGCAATTACAGGGGCGGCGCGGGTGGTACTCGGCGTCTCTAAGGGCGGCCGCAAACGTGACAAGGAAACCTGGTGGTGGGACGACACAGTCCAGAGGGAGACTAAGGTGAAGAAAGCCCTCTTCAAAACGTGGCAAGCGACCGGATCTCCTGAAGATCGCGACGCATACAAGGTTGCCAAACGTGCCACCAAAAGAGCTGTAGCCAGAGCCAGACGAGACCACTTGCAACCTCTCTACGAGAAGTTGGAATCGTCTGAGGGGCAAAAGCTCATTTACAAGTTGGCACGTTCCAGGGTCAAAGCGGCACAGGATATATCCAAGTGCCGTTGTGTAAAAGACCCTAATGGCAACCTGCTATGCGAGGACCTCGCGGTGAAGGAGAGATGGCGCTCGTACTTTCACGAGCTGCTGAACAAGCAGCATCAAGAGGTGCAGACACCGGAGCTCCCTCCGAACCTTGGACTAGTGCCTCTGATAACGCCTGAGGAATTCCAAACGGCTCTTCGTCGTATGGGGAATCGGAAAGCTGTCGGAGCTGACGGAGTCCCCATTGACGCCTGGAAGGCGATGGGTCCTCGCGGTGTGGGCATGTTAACTAACTTTCTAAACCGCGTGCTCCTGGCCGGCAAAATCCCGAGCCAATGGAGGCTGAGTATTATTACTCCAGTCTTTAAAGGCAAGGGCTCGGTTCAGGAGTGTGGCAACTATCGCGGTATCAAGGTCATGTCCCACACCATGAAGATCTTTGAGAGGATTATAGACTCCCGAATCCGGCAGGAGTGTGCTGTCTCGGAGTGTCAATATGGGTTTCGGCCAGGGTACGGAACCATGGACCCTATCTTCGCACTAAGGATCACCATGGAAAGATACAGATCGAAGAACACGCCTCTGCATATGCTCTTTCTAGATATGCAGAAGGCCTTCGACTGCGTCCCTCGTGGGGTGATCTGGTAGGCACTGAGGTCCAAAGGGGTACCTGAAGCCTATGTTGACATAATTCGAGACATGTACCTCAATTCCGATTCCGTTGTTAGGACCGCTGTTGGCGACACTAAACCCTTCCCCATCACCGTCGGAGTCCACCAGGGATCCGTCCTTAGTCCGTTTCTGTTCAGCGTGATATTAGACGTCTTGTCGGACAGCATCAAGGACTCGCTGACGATATCGCGCTGGCAGACGCGGACAGGGAACGGTTGGTGCGGCGTGTGAATGCGTGGAAGGACTTGCTTGAGAACGGAGGTCTGAAACTCAACGTGGCGAAGACCGTGTATTTGGCCAGCAACACGACAGACCCCATGTGTGTGCGCATAGGCGGGGACATGGTAGAGTGGACTGACGAGTTTAAATACTTGGGGTCTGTGCTCCAAGCGTCCGGCGACATTGATTGCGACGTCAGGGCACGTATTTCCGCAGCTTGGGCGAAATGGCGTGAGGTGACAGGTGTCATTTGTGACCCCAAAAGTTAAGCTTAAGGGGCAGGTCTATAAAACCATCATTAGACCTGTTCTCCTGTATGGCAGTGAGGCGTGGCCTGTGCTTGAGCGACACAAGCAGGAGCTGCGTGTCACGGAGATGAATATGCTGCGGTGGATGTGTGGAGTTACACGGAAAGACCGCATCAGGAACTCCCGCATCCGGGGCAGCCTTCGTGTCCGTGACATTGCAGACAAACTGCAGGAGGGTCGCCTACGCTGGTACGGCCACGTCTTACGCAAACCGGCGTGTTACGTGGGTAACAGATGTCTTGCCATGGCGCCTCCGCCGGGCCGGAACAAGCGGGGTAGACCAAAGAAGTGCTAGCTTGACGTTGTAAGAGATGACATGCGTGCCAACAAGCTCTTACCACAGGATGCTAAAGATCGTGCGAAATGGAGAATATGCAGGAAAGCGGACCCCGGGCTCCAACGCGAAAGCCGCGGATGCAACCGGGATAAACGCTGAGATGATGAGTGCTTGACTGCAATCCTGCCTGATGGTAAGCAGTGACGCAATCGTCGATGGTAAAGCGCACTAGTTTATTAAGCCTATTCACTTAAAAAAAACTTAGGAATAGGAAGGATGACGGCAGTTGAGCCAGGTAATGCAATGTGTCGGGGACGTGACGGTGCCGGTCGGCACCAAATGTCGTGCGGTGTTCCACAGGGATCGGTCTTGGGACCGCTCCTGTGGAACATCGGCTACGACTGGGTGCTGAGAGGCGAGCTTCCGTCGGGCGCCGACTTGACGTGTTATGCGGACGACACGCTTGTCACTGCCCGGGGAAGCTCGCACAGGGAAGCGACGTTGATAGCCACGGCTGCGGTGTCACAGGTGGTGACCCGCATCCGGCGCCTGGGCCTGGAGGTGGCCCTTGACAAGTCGGAGGCCATGGTTTTCCATGGCCCCGGCGTGCGCCGGCGCCGGGATCACATATCGTGGTCAGTGGTGCCCGGATAGCTGTCGAGTCCACCATGAAGTATCTGGGATTGGTGCTCGACAGCCGATGGGAATTCGGACCCCACTTCCGGCGGCTGGCGCCCAAGCTGATGGGTGCAGCAGGCGCGCTGTCAACGTTGCTTCCCAACATGGGGGGCCCGAGCGCCGCCTGTAGGCGGTTATACGTGGGAATCGTGCGGTCCATGGCCCTGTATGGGGCCCCTGTGTGGGCGATGGACCTGACGGCCGGAACACTCGCCATTCTGCGCAAGCCGCAGAGGGCGATGGCCGTCAGGGTCGTCCGCGGGTATCGCACGATTTCCTACGAGGCGGCTTGCGTCCTGGCCGGATCCCCGCCCTGGGACCTAGAGGCGAAAGTACTCGCGTCATTATACCGATGGCGCGAGGAAGAGCGGACACGGGGCTCCAGTCCGGCGCAGCGGCAGATCGAGCTGCGCCGAGAGGAGCTCCATCAGGTCCTGGTGGCGGACTGGCGGCAAAGGCTTATGCGCCCTACCGCCGGCCTCGCTACCGTCGAGGCGATCCGGCCAGTCCTCGACGACTGGCTCGGGAGAAGGCACGGCTCCCTGTCGTTCAGGGTGACGCAGGTGCTGTCGGGGCACGGCTGCTTCGGCAAGTACCTGTGTCGCCTAGGCAGGGAGCCGGACGCTCGGTGCCACCACTGCGTCCAATGCGCACGGCGCGGCACAGCACACGGCGCAGCACACGCTCTCCGAGTGTTTAGCTTGGGAGGAGCAGCGCCGTGTCCTCACAAATGAAGTAGGAAGCGACCTGACGCTGCCGATAGTAGTGCGGAAGATGGCCGGCAGCGCAGAGTCGTGGGATGCGGTGGTGTCCTTCTGCGAGGACGTGATGTCGCAGAAGGAAGCTGCGGAACGGGAGAGAGAGATCTCAACTCCCTTCCCGGGCCGCAGAAGACGCACCGGGCGCCGAAGAAGGGCGGATAACGCCCTCTTCCGCCCCCCATGAATGGGTCCAGGGGCGAGGGACATGGGGAAGTCCCCGCCCCCTATTCGATGGACCCCGAGGCGGAGGCGCGCACGAGTGTCAGCGCGCGCCTCTGAGGCGATGCACGGGGTAGCTTAACACCCCACTACCCCGTGCCGGAGACGAGGCCCGGACAGACCGGGCCAGCACGAGAGTGTGGGGCTGCGGAAGAATTTAGACTCCCGCGGCCCCACGCGCGCTCGTGATAGAAGAGACACCGGGGTGGTTTTAGTCAGTAAAAGTCTGACAGACCCCGTCGCCCACCCTAGGGCGGCGGACATCCTATGAGGATTTCCACCCCGAAAAAAAAAAAAAAAAAAGGTAATGCAATGTTAAACCCAATACCAACACGACCAAACGATGTTGCGCTAGAGGGAGATAGAGATTGATCTGGAGACTCCACGACAAAACTCCCGACACAACAACATTTGGCGCATCGTACCCGGCACACATCGCAACACAATTACTGCTCAGACCCGTACGGCTACACCAGACATCATGCCGGAACACGACGAATCGCTTGGCGGCAAGACTTTGACTTTTTTTTCTAATACAACAGATACATTAAAACAATTCATGTATGTATCTATTATTTTATTCATTACTAGCGTCATACATAACATACAACATATAAAATAACAGGCATCTCGTTACTATGTACATAAAAGAGAAAAACGAAACAAAAAATAAAAAATAACATTTTATTTTCAAAAAAATAATTTAATCGACATGATCATTTACTTACATAATATACTGTAACTTGGTAATATAAATCACAATTTACTACATAACATACTGTGTGGCGGCGATTGGAAAGTGGAAAACGTCGCGCGTAGACTACATGAGACTTATTCGACCCGTATAGAACGATTCGACCCATATGGCGAAAGTTAGACCATAATATCAAGTCACAATATCATTTAAAAATTAATTATACATAGTGAAGAACTAGGATTGCTGTTAACCACCATTTTGTACTGTCAGCGATATATTTTTTATTTTTTTGTGTAATCACAATTTTTGTTCCCTTATTTTGGCGGAACATCAGGAAGGGTGGTCACCCTTGCCTTGAAGCTACACCAGGGGCATAGAAGCGACAACGACCCATAGACAAAGCTGAAAAATCTCATAATGCCATTATTACCCACTAAAATATCACTCTAAGCAAGGTATCATCCCATTTACAAGAGTTTTAGTGTACTCTGCTTACCATGCTTGTTAATAAATCAGTATTACCAACAATCCTAATCTTAAAACGCGCGACGCATGATAAACTACCTACAAAATGTTCTAAGTTCACTTTTGTTTCGCTGCTTCTTCGGCCTCTAGCCTCTTGCGCATAGATTCTGGCATCTCTGCTGGTGGTGGGCGGGGCATGCGGAGCCAAACCTGTAAGAAAAGATGCGCGAGAGTGAGTAGGTGTATGTGGAAAGGGTGTGGAGATGTATGGGAGGGTGTGTCTCATTGTAAATGTGTCTACATGGTGAAATCAGGAGGAACAATTGATTTAAATCATTGAGTTTGTGGTATCAGAGGTAGCTTGAGGTGGTATCTTTAATTAATTAATTAATCTCTTCTGGTACTGAAGGGTGGAGCGGTTCGGGCGTCAAAATAGTGCTGATTCGCAATGCAAATTGATTTGATGGGGATTGAGATGTGATTGATATTACAAGACTTTTTATCCTACAACCCCAACTAACAACATTTCAAAATTGACTATCTTAAAACATTTCTTTATTTTCGTATCCCGAGTTCAAATATATTTTTTTATTTCTTCATTTCTGAGGATAATATTTTAATCACAAAACGTATCAGACATTTTGTCGATGTCGCTTGCACCTCAGCATATAACCTGTCCAGCTCCATTTAAGATGGTCTAACCGTGTCAGTATGTCTACCAGCTTAGTTCTTGACCTTATTTCTGAATTTCTTATTTTGTCACTAAGCCTGATCTGCAGCATACTTCTTTCCTGTTAGAGCCCAAGTTTCGCACCCATATGTCAAGCAGGGGTGAATACATGTGTTAAAAATGTTGAGGCTTACAAAGAGTTAATAAACAATGCGTTACCTTGACAGCATCATAGATGAACCATTGCAGGGCAGTGAGGGTACCAATCATGATAATCCTGGGTCCGAGACCCTTCCAGACGCCGGCCATACCAAGCTTGCCAATAATGCTGCCAACTGTAGCAGTCTTGTCCTGAAAATTAATGAAGATATTGATTTAGACAAGTTATTACAATAGATAGTTTCGTTTTCACACTTAGCCCATCAAATAGACTATTATGCATAGGCCATGATGACTGTGGAGGCATGAGAAACAGGGACAAAGTTCACTCATCATCCACAGAAGAGGGAGGATCCTCTAACCAGGCGGGTGTTATGTCTGATGGGCACTTGCTCATCGATTGAGTTGGGAATTTTTTTTTTTTACAAATCACACAGATTGAGCTAGCCCCAAAGTAAGTTAGAGACTTGTGCTATGGGATACTAACTCGACGACACTATATTTATCTATACTAATATATAAAGCTGAAGAGTTTGTTTGTTTGTGCGCGCTAATCTTTTTGCGTTGGATAGCCCATTAATCCAGGAAGGCTTTAGGCTATATAGCATCACGCTGCGACCAATAGGAGCAGAGCAGTAACAAAAAATGTTGAGAAAACTGAAGTCAAAGCGGAGCATAACTAACTCTACGCGAACGAAGTCGCTGGCGGAGGCTAGTCTATACTAATATATAAAGCTGAAGAGTTTGTTGGTTTGTGCGCGCTAATCTCAGGAACTACTGGTCTTATTAAAAAAGTTCTTTTTGCGTTGGATAGCCCATTAATCCAGGAAGGCTTTAGGTTATGTAACATCACGCCACAACTTATAGGAGCAGAGAATAACTAAACCACGCGAACGAAGTCGCTGGCGACCGCTAGTAATAGATAAACATCCAAGACCCAGTCCAATCAGGAAAAGATCGTTTTTACATCATGACTTGGCCGGGGATCGAACCCGGGGCCTCCAGGTCGCAGGCAGACGTTGGACCGCTGCACCACGGAGGACAACCGAAGTTGTAGTAAACTCTGCTTGCGAGATGTAGAATGTATGACGCGTTGTTCCATGTGACGTTTGCAGGTACCGCTACAATGGCTGTTGGTGGTTATTCCAACCAGCCCAGCTCCCTCCATTGGCTTGTTAAGATGATCTGTATAAGATCTTGGTCTGAGTTCTAGTTTGGGTGAAGCCTGTACACTCAAAGAGCTCATGAGGGCTGTCTGTTATATCTATCGTGTCCGTTATGTGTATTAGATCATTTTCTCCCGGACCACTCCACCGGAGAAGACCCACAGTGGCGGGCGGGCACCGGCTCTGGGCGTCGTTTGTTCTCCCCTCAACATAGGCGAGATGGAACACAAGAGTGGTTTTTAGTCAGTAAGTCTGACTGATCCCCGGGCCGCAGACATCCATGTGAATTTCCCACCCCGAGAAAGAAGTGTACATAGACATACCTGGTTAAGCTTGGAGACCACGGTGTCGGCGGGATGGGATACGATGGCGCAGAACACACCAGCTATGTAACCGGCAGCGAAGGTGACGATCAAC
This sequence comes from Sesamia nonagrioides, assembly GCA_017933935.1. NCBI lineage: Eukaryota > Metazoa > Arthropoda > Insecta > Lepidoptera > Noctuidae > Sesamia > Sesamia nonagrioides. Next base: position 43,498 of record JADWQK010000198.1, on the reverse strand, counting down.
TGTTCGCCCTTCGAGCACTGTTCACGGGGCTTGGGTACGACGAACTGTTAAGAAAAAATAACATGTTTTAATAAAGCGGCTGAGAAAATGGGCAACCTACAGTATTGCGCCAAATGTTGTTGTGTCGGGAGTTTGGTCGTGGAGTCTCCAGATCAATCTCAATCTGGCGCAGCGTCGTTGGTCGTGTTGTTGGGTTTAACATTGCATCACCTCGCTCAACTGCCGCCTTCCTTCTTTTTCACTCAGTTTTTTTTGAGTGAATATGCTCGTCTCTACATTCCTTAAAGTGAACTCATATCCTCCCGTGGGTGTCGTAAGAGGCGACTAAGGGAACTCTCACCAAAGAAGCGGGCAACAGCGCTTCTCCTGTAGAATATTATATAACTGCGATCCCCAACCTGCCTGCTGCCGCCTGCAAGCCTGCCGTCTTCCTTCCTATTTACTCATTTTTTTTTTTTAGTGAATCGTCTTATTAATCTAGCGCGCATTACCAGCAACGAGTGTATCACTGCTTACCATCAGACGGGATTGCAGTCAAAAAGTGGACTTCTATAGGCTGAGTGATGCTCCATAAAGATCATCAGCAAAAATCGTGAGGAATTTTGTATTTCTCAAATGACCTATATTAAAGGATTCAATTTCCTTTTCCCTTCCGTTCAGAAGCTCTAATTCTCAAATCAGGTTTCAATAAATAGGTGAACAACTTACCTTGTACAGCAGCTCAACGGTCTTCTCGAAGCAGGCAAACTTCATCATGGTATACGGGATCTGCCTACCCCATAGAGGCGCGAGTCCCTTGTACAGTGTTCCGTAGCCTTCATTCTGGACCATCTTGGGCCATGCTTCGCGGAGTGTGGAGGCAAAACCAGGCATAGTCTGGATTCTGACCTGGGAAAAGGGGTTGCATGGGGTCAGTATTAGCTAATTTTTTGGTAATCAATTAGACAAGTTTTTTGTATTGATGGAATTGTTTCAATCATTTTTGTTTGTGGGAGTTTTATGGACTTTTAATGTATACTTTGGTGGATCTGCTATTTTAGTGTCGCGACACATTTGCGGAACGTACGGCGCCGAAAGTTCGTCTAAATAGGCTCGCAGTGTATTTCAAGTATTCTATGACACATCAGCCGAAATTACGCCGCGTTCGACGTAGGGCCTAACCTTCCTTCGGGCAATTTTTTCAACTAAAACGCATTTAATGCATTTTGCATAGCAAGCCACACATAACGCGATGCGTTGCGCGACCGAAAGTTCGGCGGGCGTAGCTGAACTTTCGGCGTGCGTTGTGCATCGCGCGCGTGACGGTAACGAGCGGCAACTTCTTCTAAGCCCTCTATAATAGCTGATATTCTAATTAAATCCATTTTTCTGGGCAATTCAGATACGTCACAAAAACCGCACACCATAAAGTGTCGACACAGACTGACAGACGATGACGCCACGTAACTTTCCGTCACGTAGCGCGCTGAACAAGGCGCCGTGTTTTGACCGTTTGGTTCGTCATAACAACTGAATATTGCGACTGACACTTCAGCCGCTGAGCTTTCGGCGCCGTACGTTCAGCAGATGTGTCCCCACCCTAATTTGTTTTAACCGTTTCCTAATCTACATGAAAAAACGAAATAATGTTTATTTGCAGTAAACACGACATTAGCGCCGATTCATGCATCTTTTCCTTTCCATTTCGTTAAGAAAATGATAGAAGATAATATTTTAGTTTAATCTTGTCAAATTAAGATCCTCCATAGACAGTTTTGACGTCATACTGACGTCACACGAATTCTACATCTCGCAAGCAGAGTTTACCGTGCAACTAGCATATACAATATGTAAAGAAAACCTTGTCCGATCCGTGAAGGTATTGTAAGGTATCGATAACTGATTCTACTAATTCCCACAAAGACAGGCCAAACTTAAAAAAAAATCCCCCTAAAAAAATAAATATTATTTCGCAAAAAGAGGTAACTTAATACATGTGCGGTAAGCAACCCCTTCCGCGGGCGGCGGGGGGCAGGGCACGCGGCACCTGTGACGTGGTCGCGTCGCTACTCGCTTATAATAATACCGGTGTTGTCACTTTTTTTAAAAATTACCAAATTTCGGGGAAATTGGAATTAATTCCCGGGAAAAAAGGATTATTTCAAAATTCATTAGTATTGTTACTATGATGAGTATGTAATATTTTATATTATATTTGGTCATGTGTTTACCTAACCTTTATTATCCTTATGGGTCGGACAGGGTTTTCTTTACATATTGTATACAAGCTCGCGACATCAAGTGATCCGCCAGACAACTAGTCTGGTCGGAGGATCCTCCCTTTTCTATGGAAGATGAGTGAGCTTTACACCCTGCTCCTCATACCTCCACAACCTATAAGTTATGTATTTTATGATTTCCAAGCCCTCAGATCTCATAATCTCTTGGTCATCGGGCATCCCCACCAGGCGACCGGCCACACAACGCGAACGCTGAGTGACGTATGACGTCACAGACACGGCCGCGCGGCAGCAGCCCTCGAGCGCTTTTTTTTCGTCATCGGGCAGAAATTTCCTAAGTATATTACAGTGTCATTTTTAATGCTGGCCTGTACTTATTGTAATATTATTAGACGTTATTTTTTCTTTATACAAAACCTCGATATAGTTAGTTCAGAATAAGAAACTGAATCGATTCTAATCATTTTTACACCATGTTATATTTTTTCCCAGATACATTTAGAAGTTCCAGTGTGGTTACTGAGCGCACAACTCAGCTGATGTTACTAGGCGCATGAGACAGGGCTCGTGCCGCGCCCGGCAGGCGCGGGCGGGCGAGCGTTGCATTGACCATATTTTTGGTGGGACAAAAAGGTAAGATAACAAGCTCATAACTTTGTGGTTTTTCATTATATCTTTTTGAAATTTTATACTAGATTTTACATAGATTCTTTACTTAAAAATACTGGACGTGTTTCGGGTTTCGCATATTCGCAAAAAATAGCGTTGACTGTGAAGACCAGTTTGACTTCAATGGATTTGCTGCCAAGGGCGGGCATTTTGGGGGACTGTCATAAGTAATATTGTTGTTGGTTCAATTTGCCAGTGCATTACACTGAGCAGGCAAAGGTATCTCAGACCATTATAGCCTCGTCTTGAATTATACATTGTTTTCTTTTGTAACTTATCCTAACTAATCTAACTGCTTTCGTTTCCCGCGTGTGGCCGATTAGGAGGGGTTTAGCGTAAAGACATGATGAGGCCATTATGCTACAATATTTCACTGTTCTATATGAATTATTCACTGAATGCACTTTTTACTACATAAATCACGTGTTTTTATTTAGTAAACGACACTATAAATAATTTAAAAGTCCAATGAAAAATGAACGTGGCACTCATCTTCGCTTTCCCGGCTAAACTCTTATGTAATATTGATATTTAAAAGTGCTGATTCTCAGCCGAATTTGCATAAATGCCTTTTCAGTTCCTTTTTTTAAATTTTGCCGTCCTGTTTTATAGATTGTTACCTTAGCGGCCTCTAGGGGTGACAGTGCAATGTCAGCGAAGAACTCGGCTGTCGCAGACGCAGCGAGATACACTCCAGTACGGTAGGTGTACGCAGTCTCCTCATCCAGAAGGCCACTGTATGTCACTTTGAAGACTTCATACAGGCCAAACTTGCAGAGACCCTGAGAAAGATGGAAAAAGCGTTAGTAAGTGAAAGAGAGAGAGAAGGAACATGTGGGGAAGTTGCAAGCCTCATAGGTTTTTGTCTTCAGCTGAATTCACTTTTCAGTAGGAACAATTGGATGTAAATTTTAATCATTGGTAAAGTATTTGACTGTGCATACGCTTATGTATAACCTAAACCTTACTATACATAGTACTGTATAAAGTCGTGTGTTCTCACCACAGATTACAGAATACTACATACAGATACCCAAAGGTGAACAACAAAATGAGTCCAGCTCAATTCGAGCAGACCGTCGAGCAAAAAGTTTCTTAAAGAAATCATTAGAGGGCCACCAGGGAGCGCTTGAGCGGCCTGCCACAACCGCCATATTATATGTCTTGTCTACTTTGTCATATATACATCCATGCGTTGTGCATTGAGAAATACGCATTCTAAAAGAAGATAACAGCAATATAATGGTTAGAAGACATCTTAACCTAAAAAAAATATGTTATGACAGGATTAATTGAGTACACTGCCATCTATTGTCCAGAGTGTAAAATAAAAAACATTGTCACTACTGAGCCCATTTTACCGGTTTGTTTAATTTCGTTATTTATACGTGTAAATATACGGAGTAGCATTAAATAAGTAAATTCAAATTGTTAAAAATATTAAAAAGGCTATATAAACTGCACGTAAGAGGTTTAAAATCGTTGCTAAGTTTTGCACCGCAACCTATGCTGCCATCTATTATCTTTTGATAAGAACTGAGAGTCTGTTGTACTAGATGGGACCCCCTGGTTCTCACGTCTTAGCAACATCATTGTATGTACCTACATAAAGGTACACTAATCAGTCTTAGGAAAAAAAATGGACTTCATTATGCTTCACAAAATATTTAATGGTAGGTACTATAGATTGCAGTGAACTTTTGAGCTCATTACAAATTAATTTTCCAACTCAGACTCCTAGGCGTAATACATATGAGTTATTCTACATTTCTGGTTCAAAAACCAACCTGGGTCATTTCGCCGCTTTGCCAAGACTTTGTAGGCAATACAATAAGTTAGCAAAGACAACCAACTTAGACATTTGTGAACCTCTTGCAAAGTATGAAAAGTGTCTCAAAGAAATAACTAGTCGATAGTTTTTGATCTTAATTATGGTTTTGAAGTTGTTCATGTACGTATTTAGTTTGTTTTATACAACGTGTAACATAAAGGGTATATATATAACAAAGGCATGGCATCTTTACATGATATCAAACGATATTGGAAGGGTTTTTTAATCCTATCTCTTTATGTTAGGAAGTTATGAGGAAAAACACTGCCTGTGATAGGCTACTATCATACTAGTCGCATAGAGATATTGAAGACATTTATCGGATTTTGGCAAGTAACGTGACGGGTAACGAGTAGTTATTAACGTATGTAGTGTGCTGCCACGTTTGTTATGATTTGATTTTAAGAAACACACGATACCGAAAATTTGGTTCCAATTTTTTGAGTATTTTATTTTGAGTTGAAACCCTTCCGATATGGTTTGATATCATCTAAAGATGCCATACCCTTGGTATGTATATACCCTTTTAGTTACACGTTGTATATGTTACCGAATATGTTTTATTTTAATTTTATTATTTTAAACTTTTAATTTTGTTCGCTTAGTTACAATTCCTTTAATGCATGCTGTGGTCTCCTGTAAGTGAAGGAGTACACCTTCGTGATAATATTGTCGTCCATTTTTACTTTTTCCATTTTTTGTGTATATTCTTTGTTGGAAATCCTAAATAAAATAAATAAATAAAGGAGTCTGTGGTAACTATACCTGCAGCGAGTATCCGATGAAAGTGGGTGCCCATCCCTTGGCGAGTCCCCTCATGCCCTCTTCAGCTACAGAAACCTTGAAGCCGTTGATGACATTTTTGTACTTGTCAGGGTCTACCTGCAGACGGCACTTTACCAGATCCAGAGGTACTACAGCGGTGTGGGTGATACCTACAGGACAAAGAAAAATCAGTTTAATTGGAGTATTAATGACTCGTAATAGAAATAATATACTCATAGTTACATTGAAATGAAATCGTTTATTAAGCAAGTAGGATCACTGATCACTTTTACGTAAATTTTTTTTTAACTAGATGAAGCCGGCGTTTCCTGACTATCTCTGAGAAGAAATAGCCGAAACAAACTCAGGGATCATCGTCTTTTTTCAAGTCCAGACATTAAAAATTATAATGTTTACAATACTTTATGTTATAATTAAACATACCTATTGCTTAATAACAATGCATAACAAAGCGAGCAGCTCAGTCCCAAGCTTTTTGTCTTATAAATAATCTGTGATTTTATAATAACCCTTTTTGCAAAGTTTGGCCTTTATATAGTTTTTAAATATAAGTTTCGAATGTCCATGGGAAGCTTGTTGTAAAAGTGTATACATTGACCCATGAACGAGTTGCCTATTCTGTGGAGACGAGTGTGATGTTACAGCAAGATTGTGTTTGTTCCTGCTATTTACATTATGAACATAGCTTATTTTCTTACAATCCGATATATTTTTATGTACATACATAAGATTTTATTACATCATCATCAACCTTTTTATCGTCCCACTGCTGGGCACAGGTCTCCTCTCATACAGAGAAGGATTGAGCATCACCACGCTTGCTCAATCACATTAAATCATTATCATAATCAATCATTTTATCGTCCCACTGTTGGGCACAGGTCTCTCATACAGAGAAGGATTGAGCGTAATCGCCACGCTTGCTCAATGCGGGTGGGCGATTTCAGACTTACAAGTCCAGGTTACCTCAAGATGTTTTCCTTCACCTTGTAATCAATCATAGGTGTCCAAGATATACGTAGAAAGTACATATAACTAAGAAAAGTTACATTGGTACTTGCCTGACCTGGAATCGAACCCGCATACTCATACTTGAGAGGCTGGTGTTTTAACCACTAGGCCACCACGACTTACACAACACATAATACAGTAGAAATTCGATTATCGGGACTTATAGCCTGCGCAGACGATGCATAGTGTCCACGGACTTTATGTCCGTTAAAATAGATCGCTTACTGTAACGAGTAACGCAAACGAGGGATTAAAAGTGCCGCGTACAAAGAATCCCCCGAATAACCGAGGACATGCAGAGAGCGGACCGGAAACAAGTACGGGGGAGTCCTCGAATAAAATAGAACTCGTGTGACTCGGCGAAGCTACGCACATGGCGGACTTTAGTCCGCGTTGTGTGCTCACACTTCTCTACATTTATGTGCAACAAATGACCGCACACCGTGTGCGTTGAGTTCGCGGTAAATCCGCGGTGGACTTTTTATTCGCGGAGCGCACTTTTTTCTCCGCCGCGGAGAAAACTCCGTCGTCTGCGCAGGCCCTATGTAAAATGTTCTGACTTCGCAACAAGATATGTTACGAGATTCTACCCGCCTCCGATTGTGTACTCTTATTTCTTTGCGGGATAGTGATAGAAGAGCAATATTAGTTATAACTCGTTTTCTATACTATATCGGTTATCTAAACAACGCATGTAAAACCAATAATTAGAAAAATGCTTGTCTAATGATGTACGGACGACTATCCTGTGGCTGTCTTAAATGAATTTAAAGCCTCCAGCGTCCAGCCAGAGCATTTAAAAATAAGCGACAGCGCGCTAATGGCGCCCCCTGGGGTACGAACCGAAGTACGAACCTAGGCTTAGGGCGTCGCTGTAGAGAACAGCAAAGATAAAGATAATTTTATTTCAGCCATGTTTTATCATTTAAGTATGCAATTATTATTTTAAACATTCAACTTAAAACTAGAAAATAAAGTTTAGGAAAATAATGCAAAACTACATCAAAGGCTGGATAGATTGTTTTTAATAATTCGGTTTGATGACCGCGGCGTTTTCTAGTACTAGCTCTGAGAACAAACACCGAAGCAAACTCAAGAGGTCATACTCGGGATTTTATATTTACTGGCTCAGCTGCGGCGCGGGCTAGCTTTCATCGGAAAAGGGTTCTGAATGCTCAAAGCCCTTGCACTGGCCTGTGTAGCAAACATGAGTTTTCATTACAAGATTCGATCGTCAATATCGAGCGCGTTTGTTTCATTAATTGGTCCGCTTCAAGGTTGTAAGAACTCTCAATCAATGAGAGCGCAAAACGCGCTCGATATCGACGATCGGGTCTCGTAATGTAAACTCATGGTAGCTACACAGATGGGCGAAAGCCACAGGAGGCCCCCGAGCGCGTCGGGTCGCGCCGGCCATTATCCTACGCCTGTTTTCGGGTTGCAACCTCTAACCAATCAGAGGGCCTGCATTTTTTATATACGCGCCAAATGCGCCAATCAGGGCAACTACATTTCAACATTCCAGAGACTCGTTCAGAGCCAGATGTTTACAAAAAATCCTAGCACAAAAAAACTATAACTAAAGCTTTACTATTTCTTACAATGGATTCTTACAAATGTGTCTCGACATATCTACGGCGATCGTCTGCAGGTGAAGCTACACTTAATGTGTGTAATATTCCCAATCAACCTCGAGCCTTAATGCATTGGCGATAAAGTTGAAAATCTTTTTTTTTTATCCATACTAATATTATAAATGCGAAAGTAACTCTGTCTGTCTGTTACGCTTTCCCGCTTAAACCTCTCAACCGATTTTGATGAAATTTGGCACAGGCAATCTTTAGACTCCGAGAAAGAACATAGGCTACCTTTTATCCCGGAAAAATTGATGTTCCCGAGGGAAATCTAAAAAGCGCGATATAACCGAACTCCACGCGGACGAAGCCGCGGGCGGAGAGCTAGTAAGTTATAAACTAGCGCTTGACCGCAATCCCGCCTGATGGTAAGCAGTGATGCGATCATTGATGGTAAAGCGCGCTAGTTTATTAAGAGCCTATTCACTCTAGCCTTGAAGACACTCAAATTGTAATGTGACGGAAACACCGTCGCTGGCAAATGGTTCCAGTCCCTCGATGTACGCGGTATAAAAGAGGAAGCGAAACGCTTCGTCCGGGTCGCAGTGGTGTCAACAAAGTAAGGGTGGAAACTCGCTGTACGACGGGTCGTCCGATGGTGGAACGGAGATGGGGAATTAAATCATGCAATTCCCTTCTAATAAGGAAATCTGACAGATTGTACAGTCAGAAGCAAAAATATGTATACATCAGTGGCGAAGGGTGAAATTTTGACAAAGGGAAGCCGGTCCAAAAAAATAAACACTTAAACACTTACCTACTGCAGGATATCTTGGAGGAGGTCTTCAGATAAGAATAATATTGCCGGTAGAATAATATAAGCCATAATAACAAACAAAATCCACAGTATTTAACCAAATCTGCGATTAAATTACCTTACAGAATCAGTCACAGTTTAAATAACACAATTATTAAAATATAACAAACGAAATTATCACGCACCAGTGGTATAGCAACATGTCACATACTAACAATAATTTATTTTCAACCAAACGAAATGGAACACGAAAATATGCCAAAATAAAAAGAATATGACTTGCGAAGGATTTCATTATAACGCTAATTCTTTTTAATTTTGTCGTGTTTTCTTTCTCCCGTGCCGAGTTCCGTGTTCGAGTGGTTTCTTTGTCTCTTTCTAATAGAGGAGAGGAGAGAACTGCAACCCGGTCGCCATCAGCCTATCTTTCTGTAAATTTTACGTACGGTTAGCGAGCATTAGAAAGAGATGGTTTGACGCTCTGTCTCTTTTCGCCTCATAGTAAAACGTTGGCCGAGATAAGCTGTAATTCGTCGAGTTACCTTTAATGTAATTTAGGTACGAAAAATTTAAGCGCTGATTAATTTACGACTATAAAATGAAATGTGATACTTAGGGTATTGCTAAGAATTACTATTGCTATTGTAAATCGCGCAGGCATTTAATTAATAATACTTTGTTAATGAAATAGAATGTAAATACTTTTGTATGAATATGGAACTGATGTTTGAAAGGTAACCCGGTGGGAATCGGCTTGTATGGACTCTTCGCCACTGGTATACATTGCCAAGGCTCCAAAAATATGTAAACATCTTCGACTTTAAGACGAAGTGCTCAACTTGAAGAGCATAAAATTGTAGCCACCGGTTCACATCTTATATATGTATACGCTCATTGCTTCATTAAATTATGAACCAACACGTGAATACATGCTATTGATGGAAGCGTGCATGCATAGTATTGTTCCTTTAGTGGTGGGCATAATTTAATGAAGCAATGAGCGTATACATATTTATGATGTGAACCGATGGCTACAATTTTATGCTCATCAAGTTGAGCACTTCGTCTTAAAGTCGAAGATGTTTACATTTTTTTGGAGCCTTAGCAATGTATACATATTTTTGCTTCTGACTGTAGTAGCCTGATGTGCTGTCGTCTCTACCAACAAAGGAATCTCACTTCTCAACTTTAAAATGTCGGCAAATGACAAATAATTTATTTTCTGAAAGTAGATATTTGGTGTTGGAATGTTCATAATATCGTAGAGATATCTACAACTAAGTAAGACATAAACCGAGAACCGAGACGCAGATTTTTCTAAGTATATCTTGGATAGCAATGACGTATATGATGAATGATAATTAAAAGGTGAAGGAAAACATCTTGAGGAACAACAATACAACCTTGTGGAATCGGAGGTGTCGTTCTACAGGTATACGCCCGAGCCCTATATCACATTGTACTGGAATCGATCCATCATCACTGACAGGACTATTGTCGCCAATAAGCCTGATATAGTGATGGTGGATCGATCAGAGCGGCGTGCAATGATTGTTGGCATAACCATCCCGCATGATGAGAACCTCGTGAAAGCCGAGAAAGATAAACAAATCAAGTATCTTGATTTGGCTCACGAGATTGTCGACATGTGGGAGGTGGATTCAGCAATCATTGTACCGATAGTCGTGACAGCCAATGGCTTAATAGCCAAGAACCTCGACCAACACCTCAGGAGACTCTCGTTAGGCAGCTGGATCAAGGGCTTGATTCAGAAAGCTGTAATTCTGGATACGGCTCGCATTGTCAGGAGGTTCCTCTTTCTGGAGCCCTGACCGCCGGTAGCTTGGACCCTGTTCCCGATACCTGGACTTTAAGTCTGAAATCGCCAACCCGCATTGAGCAAACGTGGTGATTAAGCTCAAGCCTTCTCTGTATGAGAGGAGACCTGTGCCCAGCAGTGGGACGATAAAAAGGTTGATGATGATCTACAACACCATATAAGATCTAGGTACGCGTCATACTGACGTCACGCAAAAATCCTTCAACGCGCAAGCAGAGTTCAACATTCCGACACGATTCATTGGGCAGTTGCCCGCCAGATATAACACCCAACACCTATGGGCTCTACAAAATGTATTTTTTTTTTCTTTATACGAAACCTGAATATACAATATGTAAAGAAAACCCTGTCCGATCCGTGAAGGTATTGTTAGGTATCGATAACTGATTCTACTAATGGGTACAAAGCCGGGTTAACCTTAAAAAAAAATCCCCCTAAAAAATAAATATTATTTCGCAAAAAGAGCTAACTTAATACATGTGCGGTAAGCAACCCTACTGCGGGGGGCGGGGGGCAGGGCACGCAGCACGTGGTCGCGTCGCGATTCGCTCATAATAATAACGGTGTTGTCACTTTTTTTAAAAACTACCAAATTTCGGGGAAATTTGAATTAATTCCCGGGAAAAAAAGATTATTTCAAAAATCATTAGTATTGTTACTATGATGATTATGTAAAATTTTATATTATATTTGGTCAAGTGTTTACCTAACCTTTATTATCCTTATGGGTCGGACAGGGTTTTCTTTACATATTGTATGTAGTCCAGAACAAGCAACTGAATCGATTCCAATCATTCTTACACCATGTTATACTTTTTCCCAAATATATAAAAATGTTGCAGTGTGGTTACCGAGGCATCAATACAGTTCGCAGGGGATCGTAGTGTCTAGGACACCGCCGCGCCGCGTCGCTGTAGGCGCGAACGGGCGAGCGAGTGAGCGGCTCGATGACCATATTTTTGTAGGGACAACCAGCCCCCTAATCGGCGAACACATTTTTGTCAAATGATTACGACTAGTTGGGATCGTTTGGACCGCCCATTGGTCCTTTCGGTCCAAACGAGACAAAAATGTGTTCGCCGATTAGGGGTCAGGGTACCATGACAAGCTCATAACTTTGTGATTCTTCATGATAGCTTCTTGAAATGATGTACATAAATTCTTTACATAAAAATACTGGACATGTGTTTCGGGTTCCGCATATATACAAAAAATAACGTTGTTAATATTACTTGAACCCAAAGACATTAAAATTATATTTACAATAGACAGGACATCAAGAACAAAATCGTAATCCAATACTTCTGGCAAACTGGTCAAAAGTCGCTCAGTCTAGTTTGCGCGTCAAGACGTAATTTGTGTCCACCAAAAATAAATATTTTCTAAGGAAATATGTTATGTTGCGCTTTGTATTAATGCACATCTTGTTATGGTAAAACGACTGGACCTAACTTCAAAATCTTTTTCTATGAATTATTTATATTTCGTCTGTATTTCAAATTTAAATAAATTCTTAAATTGTTCTAGAAACTTTTCCATTATTGTAATAAGCGCCCTCTATTGTTGAGTAGTTTTACTATTTTCTTGTAGAGATGTAGTAATGTTGTTTATCGATTTAGTTATCGATAATACTTATTAAGTTGAAAACATTTTGTTATATTTTATTGACATTTCAAATATAGCTAAATAAACTTAAAATATTGCTATATTTTTAGTGTATTTATTATTAACTCTATTTAAACAAAATCATGTCATATTAAAAAACAAAATTGAATGAACAATTACTATTCATTTACCTAGGTTTTTGTTATTTTAGGTTTCCGAATAAAAATAATGTTGTAGGGGAAAAGTGGATACGATTTGTCCAGATAGACCGTAGAGAAGAAAATTGGCTTCCGTCTGCTTCGTCAAAATTATGCTCAATGCATTTTAAAAGAGAAGACATCTACTTTGGAAAGACTTGTCGATCAAATTGAAAAAAAAAAAGAATCGTTACCTTGTATTAGAAATGAAACAATAAGTTATTAATTTGTCTTTTCCACTTAAACGTAAAAATTGGGATAAAATTTACTGTTAAGTGGATAAGTACATAAATTATATAACTTATTTATAATGAAATATATTCATAAAATATGTAGGTACGTATACAATATGTTAAGAAAACCCTGTCCGACCCGTAAGGATAATAAAGGTTAGGTAAACACATGACCAAATAACATAATATGAAATTTTACATAATCATCATAGTAACAAAAACAATACTAGTGAATTTTGAAATAATCTTTTTTTTTCCCGCGAATTAATTGCAACTTTCCCAAAATTTGGTACTTTTTAAAAAGTGACAACATTATTTTTGACGGTATAATTCTGAGCGAATAGCGATGCGACCGCGTGCCCTGCCCCCCTTCGCCCGCGCCTGTATGGCCTACCGCACATTTTTTAAGTTACCTCTTTTTGCGAAATAATACTTATTTATTTAGGGGGATTTTTTTTTAAGTTTTGGCCGGCTTTGTAGGCATCAGTAGAATCAGTTATCGATACCTAACAATACCTTCACGGATCGGACAGGGTTTTCTTTACATATTGTATGTAGTACAAAGATTGCGAGCTACTTTGTGATTTTTAGGATTCCGTACCTAAAAGGTAAAACGAACCCTATTCATGAGACTTCACTGTTCGTCTGTCCGTCTGTCACCAGGCTGTATCTCATAAACCGTAATAGCGAGACAGTTGAAATTTCCAGAGATTGTGTTAGTATTTCTGTTGCCGCTGTAACAACAAGTACTAAGAATAAAAATAATAAAATATTGAAGGGTCCCTTAAATATTTTATTATTTAATGGGGGCCCATACAACAAACATGATTTTTTGCCGTTTTTGCTCCATATTAATAACGGAAACAGATAGACGCTTAAAATGTTCACAGAATATTTGGTTATATATTCAAATTACAAATAAATAATGAAAATAAAATAAATACTGAAGGCGGGCTCCTATACAATAACCGTGTTCTTTTGCCGTTTTTAAAGATAATGGCGTACCATTATCTGGTAAAGGTCTTGCTCCAGCAGACTACCATTTTTGTCGTGATTTGGACAATTATCTACGTGATAAGATGTTTTCTTCCCAGGAGGCAGTTCTGCTTTCACACAGTTTGCCGAAATAGTATAGCATACATACATGCTAAAAAAAATATTTCCATTCGAAAACAAAATGTTTTAAAATTTTTTCCAATAAGAAAATATTCAATAAAATTTTTAAATTGACATGTAAAAGAAACACACTGTACACGCGAACATGAAAGACGGCAACGTCGCAATTTATTTATACATGACGACTACTATTTTGATTTAAAACAGGAGGTTTCAAATTTATTTCCAATTAAATTTTTTTTTTATTCGGATTTTTTATGCTTATTTTTTCTATGCTGATATTTTTATTTTAATCTATTAATGATATATATTAACGAGTTTAAGGGAACGCCCTCTGTTATTTAACATACTGTATATTGATTATAAATGAAATAGTTAAAAATTAAAAAAATAAACAATTATTTACATTTTCAGTACTAATCGATAATTTTAACCTTTAACGCCTATTATATTAAAAGAATTATATAAATAAGAAACTTGTAAACTCAAAATTACCTATAATTTTTCTGCTTCTTACAATTTTTTTGTTTTTGTTTCAAGCTATCATAATGCGAAAAAACATCGTCGTAGTAACTTATTTGAATATTATCGATAACTTTATATCGAATTGATACAAACCCTACCACAGATTTTTACATTGCCATTTAAAAATATTTGCAAACAAACGTGTAAAAAGAATAATTTTGATAAAAATGAAATGCAAACGAAAATTGCAAAACAAAATGCGCTTCATGGCGTAAAAAGTCTATTACACTCAAAAATCGCAATAAACTGATTGTTATAATAATTCGTAATCATAACACATCTAAAATGCCAATAGACGGTGTCACGGAAAATTAATAGTAGCGAATAAAATTCTAAAACAGTTTTTGATGTTTGTACAAGACAAGTTTCACATAATTTGTTCACTTTTCAATATTTATTTACCCGATTTGAACTATACTAGGGTATTAAATCGGATCTGGCAACATAGACCACACTGGACATCTACCGGGCAATAGCTGAATACATTTTATATAAACTTTTTTCGTTTTTACTATGTGATGTCTCCAATTGTCGATCTAATTTTGCTACATTGTACTAGATGGCAGAACTGAGCCATGGGATCACAGTTTTTCTAAGCGATTTTGACACATGCCCGCTCTATTTTTCTTAAATCTCTTTGTATTTACCTTGAACCTATCACGATATGTAGACATGATTGTAATCAATCATTTTGATATCAAATAAAGAATGTGGAGATTACACACAGACAAAATCATATTTATCAGGTTTATCTTGTGATAATTAAATTTATATAATACTAGCTTTCCGCCCGCGTGGAGTTCGGTTATATCGCGCTTTTTAGATTTCCCTCGGGAATATCAAGTTTTTCCGGGATAAAAGGTAGCCTATGTTCTTTCTCAGGGTCTAAAGATTGTCTGTGATAATTTCATCAAAATCGGTTGAGAGGTTTAAGCAGGATGGATTAGTTTTAGACTTAACATATTCATATTTTTTTCTCCTTTTTCTTATACACTATTGTCTACATTTATAGACAGCCTCCGTGGCGTAGCGGTAGCGAACGCGGCCGCTGCGCAAGGAAGCGCGTGTTCGATCCCCGCACATTGCAAATATTTGTATGCATGAATATGAATATTTGCACTGGTCTGGTTGTGCACATCGGAAAGCACGTTAAGCCGTTGGTCCCGGTTGCCATACGAACATCTAATGGCAGTCGTTACTGGTTGTTGGGAGCCCTCAAAAAGTCCAACAATTGGTCTGGCTGCAATGCTTTTATATCGCCTTCGGGTTGTGGAGGTCAGACGGCAGTCGCTTCACGGAAAATATCGAAGTTTAGCCAAAATCAGCAGTTGGACTGGTGAAGCGGACCCTAGACTTCAAAGCTGGAAAACCTTTGGATGCGACTGGGATTAACGCTGAGATGATCACTATTGTCTACATTTGTTTTACTTCTCCTTTCGCAGGCCTGCTGGAAGAAATTTACTAAGGAGAGACGTGCAAAGACGCTGATTGGTAACCCTGATCTAACTCGAGTTGGTCTCCAAAGCCTAGAGCACAGGCGTAGAGTAGCCAGCCTTTCGGTGTTCTATAGGATGCATTTCGGGGAGTGTGCGAGGGAATTGCATGATTTAATTCCCCCATCTCCGTTCCACCAGCGGACGAACCGTCGTACGGCTGGTTTCCACCCTTACGTTGTTAACACCACTACGATCCGGACGAAGCGTTTCGCCTCCTCCTTTATACCGCGTACATCGAGGGACTGGAATAATTTGCCAGCAGCGGTGTTTCCGTCGGACTACAATTTGAGTGTCTTCAAGGCTAGAGTGGATAGGCTCTTAATAAACTAGTGCGCTTTACCATCAACGATTGCGTCACTGCTTACCATCAGGCAGGATTGCGGTCAAGCGCTAGTTTATAATATACTAGCACCTTTGTACTTTAGATTTTAATTATGGCATATCCCTATCAGTGGCGAAGAGTCCATACAAGCCGATTCCCACCGGGTTACCTTTCAAAAATCAGTTCCATATTCATACAAAAGTATTTACATTCTATTTCATTAACAAAGTATTATTAATTAAATGCCTGCGCGATTTACAATAGCAATAGTAATTCTTAGCAATACCCTAAGTATCACATTTCATTTTATAGTCGTAAAGGTAACTCGACGAATTACAGCTTATCTCGGCCAACGTTTTACTATGAGGCGAAAAGAGACAGAGCGTGTCACCATCTCTTTCTAATGTTCGCTAACTGTACGTAAAATTTAAAGAAAGATAGGCTATTCGCGACCGGGTTGCAGTTCTCTCCTCTCCTCTATTTTGAAAGAGACAAAGAAATTATTGTTATTGAAGCACGGCACGGGAGAAAGAAAACACGACAAAATTAAAAAGAATTAGCGTTATAATGAAATCCTTCGCAAGTCATATTCTTTTTATTTTTGCATATTTTCGTGTTCCATTTCGTAAGGTTGAAAATAAATTATTGTTAGTATGTGACATGTTGCTATACCACTGGTGCGTGATAATTTCGTTTGTTATATTTTAATATTTGTGTTATTTAAACTGTGACTGATTCTGTAAGGTAATTTAATCGCAGATTTGGTTAAATACTGTGGATGTTGTTTGTTATTATGGCTTATATTATTCTACCGGCAATATTATTCAAGATATCCTGCAGTAGGTAAGTGTTTAAGTGTTTATTTTTTTGGACCGGCTTCCCTTTGTCAAAATTTCACCCTTCGCCACTGATCCCTATGGTATGGGTAAGTCGTGGTGGCCTAGTGGTTAAAACACCAGCCTCTCAAGTATGAGTGCGCGGGTTCGATTCCAGGTCAGGCAAGTACCAATGTAATTTTTCTAAAGTTATATGTACTCTCTAAGTATATCTTGGACACCAATGACTGAAGGTGAAGGAAAACATCTTGAGGAAACCTGGATTTTAAGGTCCGTATTACAGAACGTTACTCAAGCATTGATCTCTGCTTAAGCATTACTTAAAACTAGTTTCAACCAATCAAAAGGCTTGAAACGAGACTTAAGTAGAGCTTGTGTTTGAGTGACGTTCTGTAATACCTACCTAAGTCTGAAATCGCCCACCCGCATTGAGCAAGCTTGGTGATTACGCTCAATCCTTCTCTGTATGAGAGAAGACCTGTGTCCAGCAGTGGGACGATAAAAAGGTTGATAACGAACCTATGGTAATTTATTTTAATCACGAGTTCCTCTAGTTAGCTAGTTAAGTAAGTTATAAACTAACGCTTGACCGCAATTCCGTCTGATGTTAAGCAGTGATGCGATCGTTGATGGTAAAGCGCGCTAGTGTATTAAGAGCCTATTCAGTTTAGCCGTGAAGACACTCAAATTGTAGTGTGACGGAAACACCGCCGCTGGTAAATTGTTCTAGTACCTCGATGTACGCGGAATAAAAGAGGAAGCAAAATGCTTCGTCCGGATCGTAGTGGTGTTAACAACGTGAGGGTGGAAAGTCTCCCTACAGCGGGTCAAAGTATAAGCTAAAAGTTGTTTGTAGGGAGAAATTTCAGGAAATACCAGTCGGATTTGGAAAATTCTTTTTGAGTTTGATAGCCCAATTCAAGATCAAGATGATCACGCTAGGAGTGTAAGGGGCCGAGTAAAGAGGATAAAAGTCAGTAAGAACGAGGAGCGAAAATAAAGTACTAGCGCGAGCAGTCGATGCGATGCGATGCTACGGGGACAGTAAACATCGCGCAGACAAAGTTTTGGATAGAAGCGTGAGTATTTCATATAACAATTTGGCGATGAGGAAATCGATACGTCTAGTATTTGATACAACAACTTCAAACAGCTATGCCGCAGCATTGGCACCAACATAGTATTCAAACATTGGCCCAAAGTTTCGTGATTGATTCACTTGTGAATTCATTGGCGTTGGCCCAAATAGTGCGACGTAACGTTTTGCAATGCGGTAGTTGGAATCAACTCTTGGCCGCCAAAGGAGATGTTTAATTTTGGGCCATTACTATGTACACTAATAGATAAAAAGAAAAACAAATAATAGATTTTCATAAAAATACTACTGAATTAATTTAAATAAAAATACAAGTATATACATAACTATTTGAAAAGTTTTTTAGTGAGATAACCCTTATTTTAAGGTAGCCATGACAGTGGTTATGACGTTTGATTGACGACTTTGACAGTTCTATTTTCCCGTTGTATTCGTGGCGAGCGTAGATTTGAGTTGATTGTGTTTATTTATTGGGCCGTATGTTCGGAATTCATGTTTTGTTTTTTTCGCAGTCTTATGGTAGATAATACAGATACGATAGCCTTAAATACATGACACGTCAATTAATGTCACTGTCAAAATTTTATTTCGCTTATTGCTGACCACCATATTTATTAATAGTTGTGTTGCACTCCTTGGCAGAGTTAAATTGAATCTATATAAAAACTAAGCCAAAATATAACAAACATTTAACTATTAAGCTTAACTATACCTAGCATTAATTGTACAATGTGCTGGCCCAGGCTCCATACATTTCTGAAACATCTCCTTTCTAAACAGATCTACATTTTAGTAATATTTACCTCTCCAATAACAGTTGCAAGGTTAAGCCACGCATGGGGCTGGGCCGTGAATAGGTGACAATCTAACATACCAAGACGCCGTGCCTCGGTAGGCACGTTAAGCCATAGGCCCTTGCTGTCATTGGTAGATCTTCGACGGTCGTTGTGTCGTCAGAAACCCAGAAATCTGACTACCAGTCATGTCAAAGGGTATCAAAGTGTGACAACCTCCGTGGCGTAGCGCTAGCGAACGCCGCCGTTGCGCAATGCGCAACATCGGCTGCCGGCAGAAGTTACCACCCACTAGACAAAGTCTTGTCGCTAAGCGATTCGTCGTGTTCCGGCATGATGTCTGGTGAAGGCGTAAGGAGGACGGGTCTGAGCAGTTGTGTTGCAATGTGTGCCGGGTACGATGCGCCAAATGTTGTTGTGCCGGGAGTTTGGTCGTGGAGGATCTCCAGATCAATCTCCTTTTGACGCAGCATTGTTGGTAGTGTTGTTGGGTTTAACATTGTATCACCTCGCTCAACTGCAGTCTTCCTTCCTATTCACTGTTTTTTTTTTTTGTGAATAGACCTAATACCTACACTAGTGCGCTTAACCATCAACGATTGCACTTCTGCTTACCATCAGGCAGGACTACGCCACTGAGGCTGTTCAAACTTCAACTGTCTATGTACACCAAAATTATTATGTACATACATACATAATTCTAGACATATTTTATGCGGGGCGTGTACTTAGCAGACTGATACGCAGGCGCGTTCTGGTATCAGTAAGGTCAAAGGTTATACATTCCACACGTGGGGAAGCGGTCTTTGCTTCATATTTATATTACTCTACAGATTGCAATATTACTGATCATCTCAGTCGAGGGCCTCGTGATTAATAAGAGCGTTACGGGTCGATGGATCAAGGTTTGCCGCGGTCCGTCAATGGATGGCTTGGCCATTTTTTTATATAAACTAGTGCTTGACCGCAATCCTGCCTGATGGTAAGCAGAAGTGCAATCGTTGATGGTTAAGCGCACTAGTGTATAACTCGCGCAGATAAAGAAAAGATCTGAAAATGGCGGCGGATACTTATGGTACGGTTGACAAAACATGCCATTGTTTAATCACAAACCAAATGCTAAGATAGTAAAATGTCAAATTTTCGTTGTAAATATTGTTATTTACAACGTAAATTTGACTATTCACTTGTTTGTTGTTATGTTTGTTTTTATTGTTGTTTTTCTTGAGTTTGATTGTTCAAACTCAACAAAAACAATGATATTAACAAAAACAACAAAATAACAGAGACTTTAATGGAACAAAATTAACGATAACTCGGAGTGCAATGAGTGCATCAAAGTAGTTTGGAAAGCAAATCCTGAATTCCTGATCGATGATTTTTTTTTGCAGCGCTTACTTCACTGTGTGAGTATAGACAGCGATAGATAGTGAGTGAGAACGCATGCGAGCGGACGCTATTTACAGATCTTTTCTTTATCTGCGCGGGTTTTAGCATTAGGTCTATTCACAAAAAAAAAAAACTGAGTGAATAGGAAGGAAGACGGCAGTTGAGCGAGGTGATACAATGTTAAACCCAACAACACTACCAACAATGCTTGCGTCAAAAGGAGATTGATCTGGAGATCCTCCACGACCAAACTCCCGGTACAACATGACGCATCGTACCCGGCACACATCGCAACATTAACTGCTCAGACCCGTCCTCCGTACGGCTTCACCCAGGCATCATGCCGGAACACGACGAATCGCTTGGCGAGACTTTGTCTGGTAGGTGGTAAATTCTGCCGGCAGTCGATGTATGGCCTACCACCGAGAAAAAACTAAACTTTAAAGACTGAATTTTCAAATGAAAGAAGATTTTTAATAAAGAGATATTGTCCATGACACAACCCACAGCCTCTCACAGTCCTCCCTCGTGTCACAACTAGTTTTAAGTGCCCCTGGCTGGAGGCTTTATTTTTAATTAAGGTATCCACAGGAAAGTCCGGTTAAGTACGGCCTCTAATGGCCACCTACGAGATGCCATATTAAAAAAAAAAATCCTAGGAGGTGGATATGACATTATATGCTAATAGGCTATTTGACAGATTTATAGCTTCTATTTTGAATTACTTGGTTGCGGTTAAGAAGTTCACCAAAAGTGATTTTTTTTTTTTTAATTTTAAATACGTATTTCGTAAGAAACACGCAAATCAAAATTCAATAAGCCGCCGAAACGCTTTATTCAGCAATATGGCGTAACGCTTTGCAAGTGACGTCGACAAACTTATAAACGATTTTCGTTTCCGCAGTGGTGTTCGCGTTTATCTGTTATTTGTCGTCATCGTGACATTAGCCAATCCGGATCGTTTCACAATATTTGGCGCGAGAAACAAAATCCCAAACATATTTTTGTGTTTCTGGATATGTTAAATGTTATTATTTTCATTAAAACTCGTGTAAATGACATAAAGAACCCTCATTTTATGCATTTAAAGCAAATAATCACAAAAATATCCATACTGTCAAATAGCCTATTGTGATTTTTTCAGTTAAAATTGTAAGTTTCCGTGAAGGCTTCTGAATTCAAGAACTGACCGTCGATCGAGACTGCCCATCTGATCTGACCATTTTGACAACAAAATCCCGTACAGCTGCGTTATTATAATCTTCATAAACTTACAAATTATCTAAAGCCAGCCTTAACCGTGATTGAAGACGTTTTGGCGCGAATCGCAGATAATGTCAAGCACAGATTATAAATATCAGTTGTTATCACTGGCTCTACATTATCTTTGGGTGGAGCAAGGAGGATATAAATAATGTAGGTGAAAGATATAGGGCTGTGAATAAAATATTTAGGTCATAATTCATTCTATCTATATGTATTAATATTATAAAAGATAAAGTTTTTATTAATTAGTTTCTATGGAGTAATCTCTGGAAAAACCAGTCAGATTGGAAAATATTTTTGCCTTTCATAGCCCTATTTTTGAAGCAGGCTTTTCCTTCCCAAAATTCATTCACGAAGCGCTGAACTAATATGTACTAGCATTTAAATATTTATTTATAGTTTTGCTATGAGTACCTATAGTTGAATGTACATACACTTTGTTAGTACTGACCCTTGGCTCCCTGCCACTTACAATAGCCATGACAGATGTTCTCTATTTAAAGATACAAACACAAAATAAAACAAACATTTGAATATAGAATTTTCAATGACATTTACACTGTCTATAAACTGATTATATTGTCTATAAGTTTTAAGGAGGCGCCACTTTCTATGGGAAGCTGTCAAACATCTGTCATAATCAGTACATTTTATTTTAGTTCCATATTTCGCCACACGCATAAAAATGAGAATTAATATGAATTAAATTAAATGTGTTCTGTTTCTGTGTATTTATTTACGTTAAGCTTATGTATAGTCCATGAATAGTTTATTATGTCTATGATAGCTAATTATAGTGTAGCTAATGACACCGCGACGCACTGAAGACGAGGCCGCTTCTTGACATTAGATCGGTTCTCCCTAAGAAAACAGTCGAACTAAAGAAATACAAGACGTGTTTCTGTAAACAATACAATGTCTGCTTCTAAATTACGTGCGGTCACTTGAGTGACGTTCAAAGTGAATTTTTCTCTATTCTGACTGGGAGGTTTTTAACTGATTTAAAAAAAGAACATAGAACTCCGTTATGAAAGCTGTTTTAGTTGTTTTTTTAATTTCTCAAATAACGTAAACGCGAGCCGGACGACAGAGACTTTCGAAAACAAAAGTTTTTTTTTTCACTTTGCCGTGTCTTTAACGGAAGCACGTAGTTTTTTTTTCTTGTTTTACAGTAGAAAATATTTGCACGCCATGAGAAATGGCAGCCATGTCGTGAGCCACTCTGTCTCAAGATACCACATGCATGAGTTTTTTTATTCTGTATGTATACACATGTTTGGGCAAATAAAATTTCTTATTCTAGATTTATGGCACATCAGTGGTAACAATAGTAATTATTAGCCGAGTCTTATTATATCGATTAAACTTCGTACTACACAGTGCCAGGTCAAGGTCAGTATACCACTGGCTTACTGGTGGCCTTTAAACGAAGTGGCCTACTCTGGGCCGCTTTACGTGAGTTATCTGTGAATGATCATAGTTTAATCGACAGGGTAATCACGTAACACATTATCAGTAGCAATGGGTTTCATTTTGGCAGTTCAACAGCTTTCATTGCGATATTGACGTTGTTGAGCGGACACAGTTTCAGAACATACGGAGCAATGGTTTAGCAATTGGCTTCAGAATGATTCCAAGTAATAGTAAGAGTGTTACGCAATAAAGGTCCCTATAGGATTAATAGGGGTCCTATAGGATTAATAGGGGTCTTATAGGATTAATAGGTTTCCTATAGGATTAATAGGGGTCCTATAGGATTAATAGGGATGTTTCCTGGGTTTAAAAAAATTGATTCTGTTTAGTCCGTCATTCGGATTATAGAAAAATATTAGATACGTATATTTTGTTTTATAAAATCAATAAAAATTGACAAATATAAAAGGCATCAAAAATCAGGAGTGGTGGCTGGTGACGTCACTCGTTGCTAAAAGGTGTAGCAAGGAGTGACGTTACACGAGTTTTCAACGCACTGTATCGTCTTCATTTTTTATTTATATGAAAAAAGAATAAATATGTGACTAGGTTTTTTTTTGGAAATCTGACTGACGGACTAATTAGTTTTTTTAGTCATCTACCCTCTTGTCGCCAAGAAGTAAAGTTTAAATTTCTGAGGCAGATCTAAAGCAGGGCAAAGATCTTGCCTCAAAGAGATGTCAGCACATCGTGATGTGGTTCACGAAGACCGATGCGTGCCAGAGCCGCAGGTTCTAAAGATATACCATCGCCCCTGGCGCACAGGCAAGTGACGGAACACGGGTGGGTTTTTGTCAGTAAAAGTCTGACACGCCCTTCCGCTCCGCCCAGAGCAGGAGAAGAAAAAAGACAGAGGACTTGACGAGACGTTGTAGTTGTTTAAACTCTAAAGGTTCGTCGAAGGCGCTCCAGATTCGTGGCGCCACAATAACACGCGGCCAAACAAATCAAGGCCTTTGTAAGTGAATCAACAGTGTTTGCTCCGTGGTCCGTGGTTGCCCCATGGGCGTAGCCAACCTTGGGCTTAGGGTGGGGTAGCAGTCAGCCTACCCCCCGCTCTCCCGGTATTTTTTTTCTTTTTTGGGTAATTGGGTACCTTATACAATATGTAAAGAAAACCCTGTCCGACCCATAAGGATAATAAAGGTTAAGTAAACACATGACAAAATATAATATAAAATTTTACGTAATCATCATAGTAACAATACTAATGAATTTTAAAATAATCTTTTTTTCCCGCGAATAAATTCCAACTTCCCCGAAATTTGGTAATTTTTTAAAAAGTGCCAATACCATTTTGACGGTACGCTTATGCGATTCGACCACGCGTCGCGTGCCCTGCCCCCCGTCGCCCGCGGAAGGGTGTCCTAGGTTTTTTAGGGGGATTTATTTTTTAAACTTTAGTCCGGCTTTGTCGGCATTAGTAGAATCAGTTATCGATTCCTAACACCTTCACGGATCGGACAGGGTTTTCTTTACATATTGTAGATCAGAGTAGTTAGGCATCTTTTTAAGTATATCTTGGACACCAATGACTGATTACAAGGTGAAGGAAAACATCTTGAGGAAACCTGGACTTTTAAGTCTGAAATCGCCAACACGCATTGAGCAAGCGTGGTGATTACGCTCAATCCTTCTCTATATGAGAGGAGACCTGTGCCCAGCAGTGGGTCGATAAAAAGGTTGAT
Organism: Sesamia nonagrioides; assembly: GCA_017933935.1. Lineage (NCBI taxonomy): Eukaryota > Metazoa > Arthropoda > Insecta > Lepidoptera > Noctuidae > Sesamia > Sesamia nonagrioides. The sequence goes on along the minus strand of JADWQK010000198.1, from coordinate 18,715 downwards.
GATGATGATGATGATAGATCCGAGCCAGGGTGGGGCAAGCGCAATGTGGCTACGCCCATGGGTTGCCCTGTCACAGTAGTGTGGCTACCATAAATTTTCATTACGAGACTCGATCATAAGCATCGAGCGCGTTTGGCGCTCTCATTGGTTGGTAGTTCCTATAACCTTGAAGCGGGCCAATCGATGAGTCAAACGCGGTCGCTATCGATGGTCGAGTCTTCGTAAAGAAAACTCATGGTAGCCACACATATAGGGTGTGTCTGACATCGTAACTTAAACTTCACGAAAAGGCTAGACCGCATGCCACTAATAAAATTATGATAGTCATTTATGTCGTTAATGAACGGTTACAGAATTCACAGTGTTTAAAAAAAGTGTCGGCTCGGCCTTTGAACGTTGCAAGCGTGCCGCTGTGCGGGTTTGTAGGTATGACGTTGATCCCTGATGTGAACTTTATTAAATTAGCTGATTGAATAGTTTTTCGAGTTTTGTTTTCATTGCGCTTTTTTATGTAATTAGCAAATTAATTAAATTTTACTTTAAAATCTTATTGGGTTATAAAAGTATAGCAATTATGAACGGTCCAAAGTGAAAAAAAATAAATATACATTTTTTTTAAATCATGAAAAAGCCGACGCAGTATTCCACCACTGGGGGGTTCAGAATCATGTACTGGATCCATGGTACATCGATGTCAGAGACACCCTTTACTGATTTGTAGATCGCGGGAACCGAGACCTTTTGTATGAACGGTGAAGTAAAACACCATTGAGTGCGCTAATTTTATAGAAATTTTAAAGACATATGACATTCACGAAGGCACCGTGCCAGTGTTGTTTTTAACAAAAAAATCTGCGAACTTACCGCAAGATAGGACACCACCAATACCGCATAGCCCGAAGTATTTCAGGGAGGCGAACTCGCAGGAGTCGCCCTCCACCACAGCCGCGGCAGCCATGCCGCCCTGTATGGACAAGTACATGATATCTATTAATTAATAGGATTTTTATTTAAACCTAGCGTGGGACGCCCTTGGGCGAGATGGAGCGACGACATCAAAAAAGTGGCTGGTAGTGGCTGCCGGAGAACTGCTCAGGATCGAGCTTGTTGGCGCGCCATGAAGGAGGCTTATGTCCAGCAGTGGACGAGTAGGGGCTGATGATGATGATGATGACTTTTACCGGGCTTAGAATAGTACCATTTTTTCTCGGTGGTAGGCCATAACATCGGCTGCCGGCAAAAGTTACCACCCACCAGACAAGATCTTGCCGCCAAGCGATTCGTCGTGTTCCGGCATGATGTCTGGTGAAGCCGTACGGAGGACGGGTCTGAGCAGTTGTATTGCGATGTGTGCCGGGTACGATGCACCAAAGGTTGTTGTGTCGGGAGTTTGGTCGTGGCGAGTCTCCAGATCAATCTCCCTCTGGCGCAGCATCATTGGTAATGTTGGTCTTGGGTTTAACATTGCATCACCTCGCTCAACTGCCGTCATCCTACCTATTCCTAAGTTTTTTAAGTGGATAGGCTTAATAAACTAGTGCGCTTTACCATCAACGATTGCATCACTGCTTACCATCAGGCGGGATTACAGTCAAGCACTAGTTTATATTATTTAAAAAAAAAAAATCATCCCATATCCTTCCGTGGGTGTACGTAAGAGGCTACTAAGGGAACTTTCACCAGGGAAGCGGGCAGCAACGCTTCTCCTGTGGAATATTAAATTACTGCGATCCCCGACCCGGCTGCCAAGCGTGGGGATTATGGCTACGATGGCACGATAACGTTTTATGATGGCAGTTTTGATGTGGGCAGGTACTTGCACATTTATAATACGCACCACACAGTGTTCAAGTTCATACCTTTTACCGTTTCTTGGCATCCGTGCGTCACTAACGGGATTCAGCAGAATACCAGCGTCAGGTATCCTACCTGGCACATGCTGAACTGGACTCCTATTTGGTGCAACCATGAGACATACGCCGCAAAGTTGTGTTCGAAACCGTTTCAAATGTCTGTGTTGTCTATGGGTGAATTTGTTCTTATTTTTTCTTTATTTATTTTTTACTATTTGTTTATCACCCTTCTTAATGTATTTGCTTTTCCTCTATTACCTGTATTGTGTCTTTTGTTGTTGCATCAAATCTAAAAAAAGACTTGGGGAGGCCTTTGTCCAGTAGTGGACACTATAGGCTGAAGAAGACCCGCGGCTTTCACTGCGTAGAGGTAGCAAATTCATCCTGGAAGAAGTACTATACCGGGATAAAAGCTATGCTTGTGCCATTTTATATTGATTCAGTTGTTAATTGCGTTAATTAAAAGATATAGACGGAATTACTTTCGCATTCATTTAGGTGAGCGTCTCATACGAATTTTAACCTTATTATCATAAAATTAAAGTTTAATCTTGATCTAAGCTCATTGATGACAATGATATCATTTTTTATGTCAATGATTTTACTATAGTTTTCCTCCATCAGTTATTTTAGTAAAGATGACGTAACCACAATCAATCATGAAATTGCGATAAGAAACCATAGTTACTAAGTAAGGGAATCATACGATCAACACGACAATGCGTCATACTACGTCAGTACGACGCATTGTCGTGTTCCTGCATCCCGCAAGCAGAGTTTACAGCACAACCATACATCTTCAGTCTATAGATGTCCACTGCTGGATAAAGGCCTCGCCCAAGGCTTTCCACGATGACCGGTCTTGTGCTGCCCGCATCCATCGGCTTCCCGCGACCTTCACCAGGTCATCGGTCCACCTTGTTGGGGGCCTCCCTACGCTTCGTCTTCCGGTACGTGGCCGCCACTCCAGAACCTTACTGCCTCATCGGCCATCGGTTCTACGAGCAATGTGCCCTGCCCTCTGCCACTTAAGTTTAGCGACTCGAAGGGCTATGTCGGTGACTTTAGTTCTTCTGCGGATCTCCTCAGTTCCGATTCGATCTATACATACATATTTAAAAAAATACTCCTGGACACATTGACATAATATTAAACTAAGGTAGATACGTCACTAGCGCACTGAAAATGAAGCGTACAAAAAGAGGTAAGTCCAGCAAGTCGCTTTAGTTTTCGTCGATTCTATTTAAGCGCAAACGACAAACACTAGCCATCTTTTTCTTCTCTATGCTTTAGATTACGCCCCATCTCACTCACACTGTGCCAACGTGTGAAATGTACGCAGAATAAAAAAATTGCATGTGTGTGCTGCTGCTCCGATCGGCACATTTATTCTGGTTAATTTGTTAGAGCATATCATATCTGTTTAATATTATATCAATGCCTGGACATCAACCCGCCGGACTAAACACCCGTCTGGTCGGAGGATCCCGCCTATTCTAGAGAGGATGAGCGAACTTTACGCCCCGTTTCTCATCTCTAAACATTTAATACATTCAAACCTAAATGATTATGAAACTTGTTTTAAAACGGATTAAAATACGAACTCATGCACGATTTTTTTTTAAATAAAATTATAAACTAGCGCTTGACTGCAATCCCATGATCCCATCTGATGGTAACGCGCGCTAGTTTATTAAGTGCCTATTCACTCAAAGAAAACCAAGTGAACAGGAAGGAAGACGGCAGTTGAGCGAGGTGCTGCAATGTTAAACCCAACAACAATTCGACCAACGATCCTGCGCCAGAGGGAGATTGATCTCCACGACCAAACTCCCGACACAACAATATTTGGCATCGTATCCGGCACACATCGCAACACATCTGCTAAGACCCGTCCTCCGTACGGCTTCCGACTTTCGATTTGTTTTTTTTTATTTTGTATGTGTGCGTTTTCACGCCCGAATCGATCTTAAAACGACATAAAGCTAGCCTCGGACTTGGAGACGAACATAGCCTCTTAAAGGATACTATACATCCTAGATCTAGCATTGCATCTTGTCGATTAAGCCCTCAGCTCTCATAATCTATGGTCACAGGGCAACTGCAGCCTCATCGCACGCGCAGGCTACGTGTCAGTGTTCCCACGACATGACGACGCGAAAGCGACGTCGACGCAACGCGTACGACAAGGCCACCCCCCCTCCGGCATGAGTTCTCATCATTGGGCAGGAGACATAATGCTAAATGCTTGCTATGTTCTCAGTTACTGGTTTGGTTTCCGCACTTCCTCCAGTGGACCATGGCGGCCTTTGGCGGTTATTCCAGCCAGCCCACCTGCCTCAAGAAGCCCATTAGGTCTCCTAGTCTGTTGAGAACATCTGTGTGAGATCTTGGTGCTCCTATGGTTTTGTTTCTAATTTGGGTAACGCCTGTACACTCGAAGAGTACATGCGCAACTGTCTCGTCAGCCTCTATGCAGGCTCTGCACAGAGGGCTGTCCGTTATGCCTATTGTGTGGAGATGCTTGTTCAGCGAGCAGTGGCCCGTAATGATCCCCGTCATCAATCGTAGGCTTTTCCTATCCAGGCGCAGCAGCCTTTTGGTTAGCTTGTCATCCAGGGATGGCATGCTTGCTATTTGCCGTAAGATATTAGTACTGCATACTAAAGAGAAATTTGAAATGTAGACATAAATCTAGCTAAATCAGGTTTTCCACTGCTGAGACACTGGCCATCTCTATGTGAGATCTGAGCATAATCCGCTACACAAGCTCAAGGCAGATTGTAAATGACTTTGAATTTCCTCATAATATTTTTCTTCACTGATTTCAAAGTTCCTAGAGTTACACCGGGACACATACTGCTCCTGGCCTGGCACAGGCTGCTTAAAGTCGTGGTGGCCTAGTGGTTAAAACACCAGCCTCTCAAGTGTGAGTACGCGGGTTCGATTCCAGGTCAGGCAAGTACCAATGAACTTTTCTAAAGTTATATTGTACTTTCTAAGTATATCTTGGACACCAATGACTGAAGGTGAAGGAAAACATCCTGAGGAAACCTGGACTTTAAGTCTGAAATCGTCAACCTGCATTGAGCAAGCGTGGTGATTACGGTCACTCCTTCTCTGTATGAGAGTTCTCATGATGTACACAAAATGAACATATTCAGCTAAGTATAGTTTTTAAAGTTACCGTTTTGATGGCCGGTGTGAGTTCTGTAGCCTGACACTGAGCAGGTGTCAGGGGGCCGCGGAACGGCGAGTTCCGCGCCAGATCTGCTAGGGATGAGAACATTATTCTGAAACAAAAAGCATACAGTTAGGTCAAACAATTCAAATCTATTGTCGACCACAGATAGAATCGTCCCTGAGGGTGTAACACACAAACCGTGGCCTGCGCTATGGTGGGTGGGTTTTAGCAAAAGTCTGACACGTCCTTCCGCTCCGCCCAGAGCGGGAGAGGTCATATGATGATTTCCCATCCCACATAAATAAAAAGGTGTAACATACCAACCAGATCTGCTAAATACCAAACTCACATGGTACACCACTAAGGCCCGTATTCCAGAAGCTCACTCAAAACTCAAGCATTACTTTTAAACTTGTTTCAAGCCATTTTATTGGTTGAAACTGCCATTTGCCAGCGACGGTGTTTCTGTCACATTACAATTTGAGTGACTTCAAGGCTAGAGTGAATAGGCTCTTAATAAACTAGCGCACTTTACCATCAACGATCGCATCACTGCTTACCATCAGGCGGGATTTTGGTCAAGCGCTAGTTTATAACTTACATAAAAAAAAAACAAGTTTTAAGTAATGTTTAAACAGAGATCAATGCTTGAGTTTCCTTCTGGAATTCGGACCTTAGACAGTGATGGAAGTGGAACTGGTGACTAACCAATGGTGATACCTATATGTCTAGAGCAATTACTGGGGGCAATCTCATTGTTGCGGAAGTCTAGACTCTGCATGCCCAGAGTGGTGACTACGGGCATTAAGTCCTATAATAAAGAATGCGCTTGAACTGTGTGTACGGACAACAGCAGGTCATCAACCTTGAGCTTTAATGCTTTAGGGATAAAGTTGAAAATCTAATAAAGAAATCTGACAGATTGTAGTAGCTTGATGTGCTGTTGTTTGTACAATCCATAACCAAAGTTACAAGTTTGGGAAAGGGAGAGGGTCCACAGTGTGACTAGGAGGGGAGTCATAAGCAAATGCTGTAATTCTAGTGTAACTAATTAGGAAGGTAGTAACATGACTGACTGGGCAGGGTGTGGTAAACGTGGAATTAGTCAGTCCTGCAGGCTTGAAGCGAATGCAGCGAGGCGGAATGTTAGCTAAAAGGTTGTTACATGATAAGGATATCCATACCATCTGGTAGTGTCATACCAAGTAAATTTTTAGTGTGAGTATTTAACCCATACTATGTGCTGGGAAGCAAGGCAGTTTTTTCCAAGACCATGATGAGCATGCATTTACCTCTACACAAATGCTGATGAGCATTCTATTTCATCTTTGTACAGCATTTGTGTAGAAGAGCCATAAAACCTTCATAGTAACTAACTTAGCCTTTACTTCTACAGAAATAGCTTGCTGTTGTTGTCTATAGTACATACTAATTCCATACTAGTTGCAAAACTGGGTCAATCAATAACTCCCATAGAGAAGAGAGTATTGTGTCTGTTTAACAGATAGTACCAAAGAGTATTATATCAATATAGACAGTACTTTTTTTTGATTACCTATTTATTCTTCTTGATTAATTTGACATTGGAAAAATAGTCAACATTAGCTTCACTTGCCATAAATAAAAATAGAATGAAATATGTTGTGGTTGTTATTTGATTATTACAACTTTTAACAACAAATACTTTAATTGATTTTTTATTCAAATAGAAATTACTTATTTGGTAGTTATTAGCATTGAGAAAATTGAAAAGTATTGGGGTATGACAATAGAAATCCTACAAATATTATAACTTTGTATGTTTGTTACCGTTTCACACAAAAACTAATGGAGCTGGACTTGGATAAAATTTGGCACAAAGATGTTTACACATAGCAACATAAAGCATAGTTTATATCCAGATATTTCCCCAGGATCGAAATTTATGCGACTGATACCACGGGAAGTAACTAGTACTTGTATAGAATGACTATAGGACATGCATGTTCACACCACAACAATAAAAGTAATAATTTAATACAGGAACTAAAATTAATTCTAAAATGCATCATGCATTTATGAATATTAAATATACAGAAAAGACTGCGTCAATATTGATTTGTGTTAGACGACTTCTACTTCGTCTTAAACTACGATAGAAATTCAACAAAATTAATGTAATAATTTTGGTTCAGAACATCACAATTCAGAAATTACGAAACAGCTGAAAATCAATGCCAGTGTCATTGATGACAGAAATGCAAGGTTAGGTAACGAAAAATTTAAGATTTTCTTATGTTTTACATTAAATGAAATCCTTTAAATCCCCGGAAATAGTGTTAAAACTAGAAATAATTTTCGCTGAAAAATTAAGAAATAATGTCAAAAACACGTAAGCATAGACGGCCGAAGTTTTTTTTTTTTTATAAATCAATACTTTTGGTTATAACCGGGCGTATGTCAGTTTCAGCCGACGAGATTCAATGAATTAACAATGAATAAAAGCTATATTAATAAGTCAATACAGATATTTTTGATCAATGTAATTTAGAATATCAAAATAAAATATGGGGCAAGGTCACGTGCAAACATAATTTCATTATCGTTACGTAAGGGAAACACCACCGAGGTATTTTCCAGCACGCATTCCAAAATGCCTCTTTAAAGGTATTCTGAAATAAAACACCCTTTTAGACTATACGAGAATAATAAAACAATAGTTTCTTTTACTTACATGTTTTAAATCCGATGGAAACTACTCAACACACCGTGGAACACACCGCGCGGCACCTGACGCACAGTGCTAAAGGAAACAGAAGTGACAATGCCAGTGGCATAGCGGATGTTACATAATCACGTGTACATTTTTTATAATAGCAATACTATTACTGGTGTCAAAATAATTAAAGGCAATGCTAAGATTGATCAAGTAGGTACAGACTACTACAATATTCCAAGCTTCCTAATAATTACGATTTAATTTTATTTAAATCAGACTGAAACAGAAGCTGTTGATATATGGGCCGTCTAAGGATCCCTTATGTTCAAGAAGAATCAGCGATTACCTACCTGTATACGTTGGAAACATATCCGACATAAACATAACTGGCGAAATGTGAGTTTACTATAGGGGCAACGCCACCAAGCCTTTCGGGAAACACAGGCGTATTGTTATGTCTAGTAAACCGTTGCTTGCTGTAGCCAAAGCCCATTGTTGGCCAATGTGGGTCATGTGCATGGCCTCTCAGAATTCTTAAGGAGGTTGTAACAAGATATTCAACCTGCATGAAGTTTTTATAATACTCTGTGACTGATTAACTCTGTCACTCATTTGTCACGGTCATATAACTCAAATACAAACATGCAATAGAAAGCTTTTACGTTTATACCTAGTCTCAAAAACACCCAAAAAGATAAAATGTTATCAAAAGTGTAAAAACTAATAAGGGCAGGAACCAAAAATGTTTGAGGTTTGAAACTGTATCCATTTAATTCACATGTCCTGCAAGAAGAAGGAAGAATCATCATGTACGTCTGCGCAAAGGCGGGTTTTAGAAAGCCTCTCAATCAAAGATATAGCCCGAGCCGAAGCCAACTATTTAGCGAATCCGCTAAACTCACGAAAGGGCTCGCTAACTTCTCGAAAGGACTCGCTAACTTCTCGAAAGGGCTCACTAACTTCTCGAAAGGGTTCGCTAAGCTCTCAGAAGGGATTGGTAAGCTCGCGGAAGGACTCGTTAAGCCCTTCCGTGCCTGGCCAAAATGTATGCGACCGGGATGATTGCAATCTAGTATATCGGACTTCACAATGGAATGGCTTGATAAGCCCCTCCGTATCTGGTCAATACGTTTGCGACCGTGATGATTGTAATCAAGCCCTACATCGTACTTCATATCGGAATAGCTCTGTAAGCCCTTCATTGTCTAGCCAACCTATGAGCAAACGAGACGATTGTCAAGTAGGCATATATCGATCTTCACATCACCAATGCCCAGGAAGTAGTGGTTCGCGACCACCAAGTCGAAAGCAATCAAAAACTTGTTTACCACTATGCGCACAAGTGTCAGCTGTATTAGATGGAATCCAACAATGCCGAGATGCGATTGGGACACTTGCCCAAGAAGCACAAAACATAATCAATGCTGCATCGGGGCTTCTAGACGATTGCGTATGTGATAATAAATCAGACCAAAGAAAAAAGACAGACAAAAAAGTGAAAAAAGTAGGGAGCTGCTGCCGGAATATACTTGAAACTAAGGGCAGCAATAGAGAAACGTGTTCTGTTTCATCATGGTTGGGCGATTGCGTCTGCGATAAAGCAGAAAGGAAACATCGAAAAGCAAGCTTAATTAAAACTACAGCTAGTAAACAGTCGTGCCAAAAAATATGTGGGAAGAACAGTAACCATAAAATAACCGCTAGTGACTGCGCCTGTAACGAAAAAAAGAAAAAGTGCAAAATAACCAAAGTGGAAAGTAAAACCTCTTTTCAAAAAAAATGTAGTCGCAAACAACGCCCATGCCGTGTTTGTAATACACCTAAAGAACTTGAAGACCGCACTTATGACGATGGCAAGAAAAAACAACAGATGAAGGTAACAAATTCAAGCAGTTCATGTAATTGTCGAAAACGAATCAAGAAAAAGACAAGTGATAAAAACACCTGCTATCATCCACCAGTAGTTGTTGACGATTGTGCCTGTGAAAAAGAGATGAAAAAACGAAATGAAAACTTAAAAATCGCTAAACAGTGTAGTGACAAGAACACCTGTTATGTTCCACAAATAACTGCTGACCGTTGCTCTTGCGTTGCAGATATGATAAAACGAATTAAAAAAGAGAAAAATACGGACAGCCAGAACTGCTGGAAGAAGGCCGAGAAAACAGGTAGTGACAATGATAACTCCTGTATTCCACCAGTAGATGAAGAAATGTGTAAAGCCTGCTGTCAAAAAACCGTCCCGAAGAAAAATAGCATGAAAGACACATGTTGTAATCCTATTGTGCCCAAGGACCTTGACGATTGCGTCTTTGAAGGAGACAAGAAAAAGCAAAATAATAACACTAATAATGTGACAGAGGGAAAACCATGCTGTCCAAAAGATTTCCGGAAAAAAACTAGTGACAAGGGATCCGGATGTGTTAAACCAGTAGTTAATAACGATTGGACTTGTGAAGGATCAGAAAAGAAAATGCAATGGGCTGAAAAGGATAACTTGGCCTCTTCAGCAATGTCATGTGGCATTCCTTCGTGTGCCGAGAATATGTGTACATGTCGCTTCCCACCAGCGTATAAATTAAATTTTAAATGCACTGGCCAAATTAATGGCAGCTGTCAGTGCGATAAATAAAATACGTCATAGTTACAAATACATAAATGTTAATTATTTAAATAAATGACTTATTTGATGTAGTTCAATTTTTAAATGGAAAACAAAATAATGTATTGTTTTTTTAGGATTCATGAGACGTCGCTGTCCGGTTGTCCGTACGTCTGCCACCATCTCATGAACCGTAATAGCTAGACAGTTGAAATTTTCGGAGATTATGAATTTCTGTTGCCGCTATAACAACAAATAAGAAAATTTAAATAAAATATTTTTTTTTAGGAAGGCTCCCATAAAACAAACATGATTTTTTTCTCTTTTTTAAAGATAATGGTATATACGGAACGCTTCGTGCGCGAGTCCGACTCGCACTTGGCTGGTCGTAAAAGTTAGAGCTGAAAGGAGAGAAATCCAAATTAAAAGTTAACAATAATTGGAATTGGGATTGCAGTGAAAAAACTATAATGGTAAAATGGTAAAAAAATAAGGTCCTGGTGACGTAAGTTGTATGAAAAATGCTCGCGGAAGCAATAACTTTTACCACAGATTAGAGCCAACCATGATAGCTAGGCTGCAAGTATATAATCGCAATCTTTTTAATAACCCTCTTCAAACAAGGAGGAAGTTCTCAATTTGAACATTGCCTCATGGGAGCAACTCAACGATGCCTCAGAGGAATGGTTTCCTACCACTTTTAATTAAATTAGCTTGGCTAGTTTTTGAATTAGCTTCAATAATTTATTTGAAAAATATCTGTGCATAGGTACACGAAGTTACTGTTGTTTCTTTTAAAATATTTCGTGTAAAGAAGCCATAGCCATAGGTATTTTTTTTTTTTTACTTGACTTTTTGCATAAAATCTCAATGTAAAATCTTTACCTACTCTTTACACTTCACTGACATTAAATATTGCATAGTGTACACTATAGCTTAATGAATGTGAAAAATTAAAAAGAGCCAGTATTTAATTAGGTACATATATGTGTGTCGAGCATTATTATTATTTGTAATATACTGAGTAAAGAAAACCGAAACCCTGTCCGATCCATGAAGGTATTGTTAGGTATCGATAACTGATTATAATAATGCCTACAAAGCCGGTCAAAACTTAAAAAAAAATCCCCCTATAAAAATAAATATTATTTCGAAAAAGCGAGGTAACTTAATGCATGTGCGGTAGACAACACGTTACGCATACATCCGCGGGTGACGGAGGGCAGGGCACGCGGCACGTGGAGTGGACCGTAGTCGCATCGCTATTCGTTCCGTCACAAATGGTGTTGTCACTTTTTAAAAATTACCAAATTTTGGGGAAGTTGGAATTAATTCGCGACAAAAAAAAGTTTATTTCAAAATTCATTAGTATTGTTACTATGATGATTATGTAAAATTTCATATTTTATTTGGTCATGTGTTTACCTAACCTTTATTAACCTTACGGGTCGGACAGGGTTTTCTTTACATATTGTATAAAGCTGAAGAGTCAGGCCTAAGCGGGGGCAAGTCAGGCTTAATCGTAATTGTCTACTGCGTGGTTTTTTTAAAGTCCTCGTTAACACTTTGTTTAGTAATTACTGAAGTTCATATAATGTTCTGCGAGATTTCCATGGGGGGCCGCTGCCTCCCCGCCCCCAGGGGTTTGCACATGTATATTAAAGTTGTATTTGAATTAGTTTCACTGGACTTTATAGGAAGTAATATTGTATGAATTTGTGTGGAAAACTAGAATGTTGGGTCCTTAGCTGTACAGTAGACAGCAGGTCAAGTTATCCGAAACTGTCAACTAAAGTTGAAAATATAATAAAGAAATTTAACAGATTATAATAGATCAATGTACTATCGTCTGTACATACCTAGAAACAACTAAAAATTGAAGAAAAAAAAACAACTTATTCCCAAAAACACTATGAAGTGAAAAATAACTTTTAATTTCGGAAGTGTTTATAAACCGACTGAGTCGGAAGGAAGACGGGTATATTCTTTTTATGCACAGATGACAGCAGGTCAACTTCCGTGACAGCCTCCGTGGCGTAGCGGTAGCGAATGCGATCGCTGCGAAAGGACGCGCGGGTTCAGCGCAAATATTTGTATGCATATATATGAATATTTGCACTGGTCTGGTCGTGCCTTGACAAGCACGTTAAGCCGTTGGTCCCGGTTGCCGTACGAACATATAATGGCAGTCGTTACGGAGCCCTCAAAAGTCCAACAATTGGTCTAACTGCAATGCTTTGATATCGCCTTCGGGTTGTGGAGGTCGGACGCCAGTCGCTTAACGGAAAATATCAAAGTTTTGCCAAAATCAGCAGTTAGACTGGTAAAGCGGACCCCGGACTTCAAAGCTTAAAAGCTTTGGGTGCGACTGGGATTAACGCTGAGATGATGATGACAGCAGGTCAACCTACCCAAAATTGTCAAATATTTCGAATCATCCTTGAGCCTTAATGCTTTAGTGATAAAGTTGTAAATCTAATAAAGAAATCTTTCAGATTAGTAGCTTCATGTGCTGTCCCCTATACAATAGTTTTAAAAAATATGCATTTTAGTTAACTAAAGTAGTGGTCAACCTCGAAGGTTGATCTGGACAGTTTTTTTTTCTAATAGATGCGTTATGGTATTAATCTGTGCTTGATTCTGTCAAATCGTCTTATAACCCAAAAATGTCGGTAAATAAACAAACCGAACATGTAAAGTAAAATACATTACCAAAAGTGTGCAAACTTTTAAAAAAAAGGCACCAAATCCGATAATAATGCTCTAGTTTTGTCATATTGTACAGTTTACTCCCATGAAGAAAAATAAACAACCTCATCCAAAGCCAAAATGCACTATATCATCACGGCGTCTCCTGGAGACCGTGCCAATCCAAGAGTTACGCCATCCTGCGGTTGTTTGTGTTCCGAGTCCACAGATCAACAAGGCATGTCCTTCCGAATGTGACTCGTGTGCTTGTAATGACAATGTTAGCGCTTCAGGTGCATGCTACTCAGAGCCCCAATGCGAAGAAAACAGTACACCGATTCCAGAAAAAGAGCTGACAACACCAACCATTTTAGCACCTAGCGAAGCTAAGGAAGTGGAAGCTATGATTGAGGAAATACGAAATTGTCGAGAAATAATTCGATCGCTGGCCCTAGAAGCAATGGACATACTCCACCCGGAAAATTCGCAGCAATACAAACAAGTACCAGCCGAGCAACCCCAAACAGCCAATGGGATGGCTTCTTGCCAGCCTGCAAGATCAGAACAGACAACCTCCGAAGCCAATTTTATCGCACCAGCCTCCCAAGCGAAGCCAATAGATCTGAAAAAAATAACAGATTGTTCTGAAAAAAAATGCGTCATGGCTGTACCTTTAAAAGATTCCGGTTCGGAAGAGCAGTCCACAACTCGACTAAAGATTCTACCTCCGTCACTATCGAAACCAGCTGCACTTTCAAAAAAACCGTCAGATCCTATAGCACAAGCTGCACATCAGTTAACAGAGAAGAGCTCGGGTCAAAATTTAGTCAAAAGGAAACCTAGTAACTGTAGTTGCGACGGAGAGATGCGAAATGCCGATTACAAGTGCAACAACACAATGAACCAGAAAGCACTAGATTTGCAACCCAGTGTATGCAGCTGCGACAGAAATCAAAAGAAAAAGGTAAACTGCAAGTGTGAGGGCACATTAAACAAACGAAACAAAGAACTCGAAAAAACTGCAAATAAAACAAACTCTAGGAGTTTCTTGCAGAAGACTTTCGGATGGGTCAACTGTGACACCGCTGCCGCTCCCGCTCCTGGTCCTGTTGTTAAAGACGATTGTGTCTGTGATGATGAGGAAACGGAAAAACAAAATAAAGCTAATAGTCTTAAGGAAAAACGCAAGGGGGCAACAGCTAGCTCTGTAGCGGCGACGGCGTGTCCCATGCCAAAATGCGCCGCGAACACCTGTATCTGCCATTTTCCTCCTGCGTATAGCCAATATTTTGACTGCACTGGTCATGTCAGCGGCAATTGCAATTGTAATAAAAATGCCTAGTTCATGCAAAGACGTAATAGTAATACAATGTATATAATATTATGTCTTTTATTTAAGATTATAGTGTAACTTATGGATAAGATATTTTTAGAAACTGTCACATCTTACATACATGCCATGCTGGTGAAACCGTACGGAGCACGGGTCTGAGCAGTTGTGTTGCGTTGTGTGGCGGGTACCATGCGCCAAATGTTTTATGTCGGGTGTTTGGTCATGGTAAGTCTCCAGATCAATCTCCCTCTAGCGCAACATCGTTTGGTCGTGTTGGTCTTGGGTTTAACATTGCATCACCTCGCTCAATCGCCGTCATCCTTCCTATTCCTAAGTTTTTTTTAAGTGAATAGGCTTAATAAACCAGTGCGCTTTACCATCAACGATTTTTTAGTCCCAAAGAATAGGCTATTTGACAGATTTATAATTTCTATCTTGAATTATTTGGTTGCGGTTAAGAAGTTTTTTTTAAATTTTAAATACGTATTTCGTAAGAAATATGCAAATAAAAATTCAAATACGCCGCCGAAACGCTTTATTCAGCAATATGGCGTCGCGTTTTGTAAGTGTCGTCACAAACTTATAAACGATTTTCGGTTCTGCAGTGGTGTTCGTGTTTATCTGTTATTTGTCAGTCAGAAAACAAAAAAATACCACAAATCGCTCCAAATATCGTTAAAAATCTTCTAGAAACGCTAAAACATCTGAGAACCCAGAGAACGACAAAGTGTTTATGACAGAGCGTATGACGTCAAAACAAAATTGTTGAACTTGTTAAAATAAAATTGCCACTTTCGCATTTAAACATTTTTTTTTTTGGCTACTTTGGTGGTGATATCATACGCCCATCATCCATGGTGATAACTTTGACTTAATAAAAAAAAAACGACATTACGGAAGCCCTTATGCTTTTAATAATTATTTACATGATCATTTTATTATATTCCTTTTTGTTGGTCGAACGCCTTTTTTACAGTCTACATTTGCGCCCTTGGATCTTCTTGGTGACACTAATCTGACTTTCTGCTCTTTGACTACAGCTGGCACAGGACTTGGGTCATTTTGTATTCTTACTTTGCGGAAACAAGAACGTGATGAGCGTGTCCCTGGATAACTCATGGCTGTAAAATTTAAATTATTTGAATGCTTAATTTCGATTTTGTACTTGTACACTGATACAGTACCTGTACCTTGCCTGATTCCTTGTAAGTATTTATGTGTTTGTCTTTGCTGATCTTAGAAAATATCACATGGGTCTACAAACCGGATTTTGGAGTGCAAGGCTTCAATGTCTCTTCTGTAGGGCTATCAACCACAAGAGCCTTGGCTCGTGGAGGAGTAGCCGAAGTCCTACGGTGTCTGCCTGCCGAGGCGGATTTTACTAAAAAAAAATAATAATAATAACAGCATCTGCATTTCTCTGTTCAAAAATAGGTACTAGAAGTTCAAGAATTTGTGTTTCACCAATCATTCACAGATTAAATACTTACTAAACACGAAAGTTTTGATACTAAAAAGCAAATTCAGCTAAATCCGGTGAGGCTCACTAGATTCAATTGAATTTAAACACTTTACATGATTTGAGTGCATAAATGCCCTTCACAATGCAGTTTACTGGGTAACTCGATACATCTTGGTCAAGACTGGCTTCTGACAACACTTAACAATTGTTAAAGATCCACGAATGACAGCCTAAAGCTTAAAGATCCATTGACCCCTAGGGCTCTTATTGCTTAGAACCCCTAGGTTCTGGGGGGTAGGGCCGAAGAGTTCTAGGGCCTAGAACTCTACGGCCCTATGGCCCTAAATGCCATGTGATCGTTTTGCACCAAAATAAAATATGGGACTCATCATCATTTCAACCGAAAGACGTCCACTGCTGGACAAAGGCCTCCCCCCAAGGATCTCCACTACGACAGGCCCTGCGCCTCCCGCATCCAGCGTGTTGCACCACAAGAAAATATGGGGCTCGAAAACCTGTAATTATTACTGACCGCAAATCTTTTCCAAGTTTTCTCTCAGTGGTTTTAACACGTAGTTTGTCACAGGATTTGCTTTGCTATCATTTATGAATCCATACTGGGTCATGTCTATTGAGGCTGTTTTTCTGTAGCAAATTTTTTGAATAAAACCTTTAGTATCTTTTGTCATGGAATTGTTTTTAGCGGAATGGCGTTCACTTGATTTCCCAGAGTGTGTGCGACTGCGTAAATTGATATCACCGTCTTTGGATAACGATTTCATTTTCATAAAGGCCTCCCACAAGTTTGACCGATGACCTTTGATGGTCGCGGGTAGGTATCGGAATGTAAGTACAGAATTGGTTGATGTGGCTACGCTTGGGGGAGGCCTATATCAAGCAAAGGACGTTTTTTGGCTGAAATTAATTTAATATCAGTTGAATTAGTAACTACTGATTTTGTCATTTTGAAGTTTCGGAAACTCAAAGATTACCATTTTTTTTTTGTTTTGTACAGAAGACAAAGGCTACGTGTAATCGTTTTGAAATTTTAAAAATGTACTTTTCCGTGGGTAGATCTACAAGAACTATTCAATATCTGCACTGCTTGTTTATATAAAATGAAGATGGTACGGCCTCATAACACATACAAATACAAATAAGAGTTACAAATGTAAGAGTTTTTAAGCCAACATACTAGATAAACAAAAAATTCTGGCAGCACTGTCACTGACATGACATGGAGATTATGGCACAAATGCCAAGGAGCCATGCCAGACAACATAAAAAAAAACTTGGAGTTTTTGACATTGACGTATCAACTATTCTTCAGAGAAAATAATAAATTTCGCGAATTTGCGATTTGAAAAGTTGCGAAAATAGTTAAGAAAATAATTATGCCTGCTTTACACGAAGCACTGGTACCTATTTCTTGGCTGGCAGGACGCTGGGTTACTGAAGAAGGTCGGGGCACGTATCCTAACATCCCTGATTTCCAATATCATGAAGAATTGGAATTTTCTTGCATCGGTGCGTATGTTTTTTACCCAGATTTTTTGTTTCGTTATACCGACTTACAACGAATCTCCGTTGTAAGTCGGTATAACTATATCATTTGATGCAGTTTTTTTTTCTTAAAATCTTGGTACAAAAAGCGGCCAAGGTAATTTTAGTAAAAGAAACAGTTATGTAAACTTATCTTCTTACATTTTATTTGCACAAATGCAGCACATTTATGAATAAAATATTTATTTTATGAATATGTGGCAATGCGCAGCAGCTCCTTATATATTAAGTAGAGAACATGCAATTTTTTTTTCTTTTTTCAATGTACCGACAACAGGACATCAAGCTACTATAAGCATCAAAACTCAAGGTTGATTGGGAATATTTAACAGTGTTGGGTAGCTTTTTTTTCTCAAATCAAAATTGTTTATTGTAATCAATAAGTGCAACTTACGGGTTGTAAATATTTACAACCACCACGATAAAAAAAAAAGGTTGATGATGATATCATCATCAACCTTTTTTTTTTATCGTCCCACTGCTAGGCAGAGAAAGATTGAGCGTAATCACCACACTTGCTCAATGCGGGTTGGTGATTTCAGACCCAAAGTCCAGCTTTCCTCAAGATGTTTTCCTTGACCTTCAGTCATTGGTGTCCAAGATATACTTAGACTATATAACTTATGAAAAGTTACATTGGTACTTGCCAAACCTGGAATCGAACCCGCGTACTCATACTTGAGAGGCTGTTTTAACCACTAGGCCACCACAACAGGTGGTCTATACGGTGATAAATATAATATATAATATTAGAAACAGTTATGGACCCTGTTGGGCACAGCATATTTTAAATAAGTAGAGAGAGGAAGAGCGCTTCATTAGTTTTCTTTGTTATTCGTTATATATTGCTTGACCTGCTTTTGTCCGTACAATCCACTCCTGATACTGGGTTCACTGATGGGTTGCTTCTTAAATTAACAATTCGAGATTGTTCACACCCAGCAAAGCTGCATCTCTTGCATTATTATACATATTATCAGTGGATATATTGATGCTATTCATTCTCAGAGTCTGTAATTAAATTTAATTGATTAACTAAAGAAAAAGCTTGAGAAAAAGACTTTAAAATAATTAAAAAGTTTTAATATAACTCGTATTAAATCAATAGTATTTTAATTGTTTAGGTATAAAGGTTAAATACATTATCAAAAATAGTACCTTAGAATCTAAAAACGGTGTTTTAGATTTTTCCTTAAGAGGGAACTCTATACAAATGTATTCCGCTGTTTTCTTCGTGGATAATTTTTTTTTCTACAATTTTATACCCTGATTATACATGTTTGATTTTTTCCGAAACTTAATTAATAAAAGAAACACGATTTTTCAAAATCG